>VOQJ01043062.1:0-10496 GCA_015052665.1 Apistogramma diplotaenia
ATAATTACATAATAAACCCAACAATCAAAACGACCCCCTATGAGCAAGCACTTGGCGACAGTGGAAAGGAAAAACTCCCTTTTAACAGGAAGAAACCTCCAGCAGAACCAGGCTCAGGAAGGGGCAGTCATCTGCCGCGACCGGTTGGGGCTGAGGAGAGAGAGACAGGACAAAAGACATGCTGCGGAAGAGAGAGAGAGGATTATTAATAAGTAATGATTAAATGCACAATAGGATATAAAGAGAGTGAAAGAGGTGAATGAGAAGAAACACTCAGTGCATCATGGGAACCTCCCAGCACGCGATCAATTCCCCAAAGCGAGGAGAGCAGGGGAGACAGAGACCATCAAAGGATATTAACCCTGCTGTTTCCTGTCTGTAATATGTGAAGAACCCAATGTTGTTTTTTTTCTTTTGTAGAGGAAACTTAGCAGTAAGATTTCTGTCAGTTCCAGTAAAATCTTCTGACTCTTCATTTTTAGTCTTGTCTGACACGGACTGCTTTGAAAATGTCAAAATCCCTCCACTTTCATAACCAATCAAATTTCTTTGAGACGAGTGATGCAAGAGCGTGATTCGCAAAGCTGCCGTCGCTGTCGCCTCCTGTATGTTCGGTTTTACCCCAGAGGCGATGCGGGCCAGTTGTCGCAGTCGTTCGTCGCTCCCCGTGTGTCGGCACCATTAGTGTCCACACAATGACTTGGTTATTAACAAATACATCACTGCTGATGAGAACTAAAACCAATGGAGGGTTAAAGGAAGTAAAATGAATGAGGAAACCCTATTTCCTTTAAATGTATCACCATCCTACACATTTGACTCGTTTATTAGCATCAGCTGTAGCTGAACTCAAACCAAATGCAGGGTGATGTACCTCAGACCATGTTTCTTTGTCTGAGGCTCAGCAACTCATTCCTCCTCCATTGTGTTGTCGACTCTTTATAGTTTCACTGACTTTCCTCCAGCTTTATGAGTCCTGAAATGGCCTGTCTCCACAGTCAGGTGTCCTTTATGTGTCTTTGCACCTATAACGCCTGTCGAAATTTATGGCAGATGTCTTGTTTGTTTGTGTAGCAGTCACAAGTTGGCTGATGGATGTCTGTATGTTCAAGTGCATTTCCTTTATGTCCCTGCCTCGCCTCTCTGCAGCTTCTACTTTTGTAACTTTATGTTCAGATTTATGATGAAGACAGATGTTGTTTTGCCTCTGTTTGTGCAATATTTAATGTACGTTTAACATTTTGTCTTTGAATAACTGGCAGACATTAATCCCAGGATGGCACCAGAAAACCAATTGAAAGAAGGGGTGTATTTTCTCCTTGACGCTGAAAGCATGGGACTGAAGCAGCAGAACTTGTGCTTTGGATGTGTGAAAATTTGTGTTCTTCTCCTTCAAATAAAAGACCTCCGCTCAATCTGCCAGCTGGATTATTTTCCTACTAGTGCCCAAAGTAATATCAATATTTGCTTGTTGTCTCCTCAAGTTCTTTTTCTGTAAGCTGACAGCAATCAGTGCTTTAAACTAAATTAAAAATGAGCCGTTGTCACCTTCCAAGATGACCAGGGGTAGAGCTTCAGGGTGGCACACCCCCAGCCTAGAAGGGGGCCAGATGCAAGAAAGAATCAGATTTCACTAGCTGGGCCTCTATCAAGTTCAAATAGAGCTGGAGAAGGCAGGCCGTCTCCTGACTGTATTCAGATGAGCGTGGTATATGTCGTAAGGCACAGCCTACCTCACATCAGCCTTCATTCAAATTTTACACGGGGCTTTTAAAGGTTGCTAGAGTCAGACTGAGTCATGGTTTCTAAAAACGTGACAAGACCGACTGACTTTAGTGACGTAGTAGATGTAAAATATTGAGTAAAATGTTGTTCTGCATGACTGGCTCTATTTTCACTCTTACATTTAACTTTATGACATGAAAATTTTTAAGTGGCTCGCTGATATTTTCTCCAAGTGTATTTGGGGTAAAACTGGTCACCAACTGTCCACAACATCATCATCCGTCACTTGGCAACAAATTGTGTGCAAATGTTTTCTGCATTAAATATATTGTTGGGCCTGGCGTGTTCTCAATGAAGCTGTTCATACTGACTGCATCATTTCACGGGATGAATTTGCGGTCTTTTTTTGGATCAAGCTCGATTTTTACGAGTTTTGCAAGCTTATAAACTGATCTGACCAATCAGAGTGCTGCATTTAGCAACATATGAGCTCACCTCCAAACGTTCACCAATACACTGAATATACAGAGATGTGGGAACAGTAAAATACTGTTTTTCCTGAGATACACTGCTACACCCTGCTCAGGTCTGTTGGCTCTCTGAAATTATTCTCTGACACTATTCTATGTGATTGCAACTCTGCCAACAAGAGCTCAAACTACACCCTGACATCCTGAAATATGCGCAAAAGTGGTCGTGATGCAGCTTCAGCTCTGGGTTCAAACCATGAAACTCTCCCTTCTGCTGCTTTCTCAGGAGCTGGATGAATCTAGAATCTCTGCTTCTTCCTGCTCTTGTTTAGAAACATCAGGACCCATTACTGTACATCATCACTTGATGCCGAGTGCATTTTTCTTCACAGTGCGTTTTATGAGGACGATTTAGTCTCAAAAACGTAATGCGTTTGATGTGAAAAAAGGTTACACGACAACATCTCATCCGAAAGTTTCGGAGTTTCATGTTGTTTTTAATGCAACCTGTCCGGTGTGTAATGGCCTAAAGTGGAGCATTTTTACCGACTAAGCTTACGAGAGTGGCACTGATTCACATAAGCATAACAGTGGAGTGGCAAAGTGAAAAGAAAAGGAAAAAGTTTTTTTTCGTGGTGCCAAAGCTTGTAAGCCACACTGTTGCAAGCGTGTGCAGTTTGTAAAATGATGTTATGATGAGCTTTATTAAATAATAAAGGGTATAAAGGTCCTGTCATTAGCCACGCCCCCTTTACAGAGATGGCTAATGTGTTCTAATTTTTCAGTGCTGTAGTTAAAGCTTGGCTGCATAAGGTGAGGGGAAGCCTATAGTTCTAAGGAGTAGAAAGACTTTAATATCAGGTTGTAAAAAGAGGAAGGGAGTGAAAATTACAATAGATTAAAAAAACGTATGCACCAGGAGAAGAGAGTTGGACTGTGGATTTTCATTCTACTGGTGGATCACTGGGCCAAACTTGAGTGTTCAAGTATCTCTGGGTCTTTGTTCATGAGTTGGGGAAGAGTGGAGTGGGTGACCGATTGGCGCAGTGTCTGCAATGATGTGGATACTGGTATGCTGAGATAAAGACAGAACACTGAGCCAACCGGTCACAGCAGATGACTGCCCCTTCCTCAGCCATTTTACTGGTCAAAACCAGTAAGATGGCAGATACAAGTGCAGGAAGTGAGTGTCCTCTGAAGGCTGTTAGGGCTCAGCCCCAAAAGGAGCTATTGGACATCCTACTGAGAGATGACCCGAACAAAGACCTAAAGATTACGACTCTTGGCTTGCTTTAGAACGCCTTGGTGTCCTCTAGGGAGAGCTGTAGGAGATGGCTGGGTAGAGGGAGGTCTGGGTATCTCTACTTAGACTGCTTCCTTTTCAAACTTTGTGCCATTTCAGCATATTAGTATTTAAGAAAAAATGACTGTATTATATTGTAATGTAATTTAAACATAAAATGAATGTTTTTACCCTTCAAACCAGTCTTGAAGCTGTAGAATACTACTGAAAATTGTTTTACTGACCCTATAATGGACACTATGGAAATGAAAAATTATACCTCCCAGCATCCATCACATTATTAGAGCCTTGTAGATGGCGATGGTTTCCTCCACAATCTAGACCATTGGTGTCCAGGTTGGATTATTCATATATTGGGTAATCCTTTAGGGATTTGATTAAGATATTCTGCATATTTTTACTCAAAGTGAATAACAGAAACTTTGATTGATAGTGGCCAGAAAGAGGTAGAAAACAGTACAGTGAGCTGCTATGTATCTGCAGGTTTTACTTGCTAGTTAGTAAGGTCAGTGAGTCTCAAACAAATGGAGATGGTGTGGCAGAGCATTAGAAGGTGGCATCCGGAGTTTCTTGATTGCAGAGAAGTGATGTGAGTCACGCCAAAGGGTTTGTGTTATTTAGAAATGACCTCAGCAGCAGACGAGTCAGACTGTGAAAGCTGAAGTACCTTTCATCCCCACCAAAGAAAGATTTACCCATGTGAAAGGTCATCCTTTCATTCTCTGTGACTTCACATCCTCATGGTGCTGTGTGAGATTTCCTTCTGCCAGGAGGAGGTTTTTCATTTTTTATACTAGAGCTATAATACCCAGGAGACCATTTTTAAAACCACAATGATGAAGGTTGTGATAGTGAGGTATTACAGATAGAAACTACTCATAATTCCAATAAAAGACCTCAGGAGGGTTGTAACTCCAAGTGTCTGTACTAAACTGAAAAGCTTCTTCTCAAAATATCTCAGAGACAAAGGATGATAACTCAGGATGAATTCATCATTTCTGGCATGGTCACATTTCTTTCCTTTTCTTCTTCACTAATAGTCTGAAACCCAAATATCTTCGGTTTCACAAAGAAAAGGAAATGTTGGTGCTATCAAATGTAATCACTAAAAAACCTATGGTAAATGGGCTGGTTTTTATAGAGGATTTTTCTGCTCGAGCACTCAAAGTGCTTTATACTGTACAGCATGTCTCATTCACACACACGTTCACAGCACTTCTTCTACAATTCGCCCACAAATGAACTCATCAAGAGCAACTTGGTGTTTAGTACTGTATCTTGCCCAAGGGTACTTTGACATTGAACCACCAACTGTCCGATTAGTAGATGCAGATTAGTACCCTCTCTACCTCCTGAGACACAGGCAACCCATAAACAGCCTCTTTCCAGTGTGGATCTCGTTGCAGTGGTTTATCACAGTTGTCAGATTTGAATGGTCTCTAAACTGGCTCTCTTTGTGGCCCTTTAATTTTGAATCACAGTATCACAAATATTTTAGATTTATGGTTTATGAGGTTTATGGGGTGAACATATAGAACTAGCAACTTTAGTGTGAGGTGTGTCAAATATATATATATATATATATATATATATATATATATATATATACTTTGATGTGGAGTGCTAAGTTAAGTTAAAAAAGAAAATCAGTTTTTTATGGCTTGTCTGAATTTGTTTAATATGCAGCACTGTGACTACTGCACTGATACTGATACTACACTGTGCACATGTAATGTGCAGCCTTAAGCATTTCCTCCCACATAAAACTATTCACCTGCTCTCAGTCTTTGTCTATCCCGTCTTTGCTGACACATCCTCAGTGGATTGAGCTAAATTTGAGTGTAAATTTCTCATCTTAAAACTAAATTATATCCCAGCATCAGTCTTTAAAAGCTCAACCTGACCTTCCTTCAGCATGACCTTCAGCAGCCATGATGCAGATGTCAAAACCTAACTTCAGTCCAGCTATTCACTGTATGTGAAACAGAAACGCCTGAACAAGTCAAATTAAATCATTTTCACAATAATCACAGCTGATTTTGTTTTCCCCGTTCTGCAGGCCAGCAGTAAGTGGTGATAAAAAGATAATCAGATGTGGTTCCGGCAGGCTGTGTCTCTGCCGTCACGGCCTCTGTGCTAGCTTTATTTATTGTTACAGCTCTGGCGACACCTCACAGATGACTAACAGGCAGCAGATCTACAGTCATCAAAAATTATCCCGCATCTCGGCTTTCTGCTTTTTTCTCTGACTGCCTGTTTTTGGATCTGATTCGGATTCTGTCTGTTTGTGTCACAGCAGCATCTGCTCAGCCACTTGTAATAATGAAGGTGTTTGCAGGTAGGGGTGCCCCCGGGGAGCAATCTGAGCTCGAGTGAGCTGTCAGGCTGACCATTTTACTCTGAGAAATGTCACTCTGTGTTTGAGGCCTTTCTTTTATCCTTCAACATCTCTCAGATGCTGAGTGTTAACCTCCTTCACAAGCCCAGTTTATTTTTTAGGCTGAATCTGTAAAGATCTAACAAAATATTAAAAATACATTTTAATATTTGGCTGTCTTCCACAGTGTGTCTTTTATCCTGTTTCTCTCCCCTCAGCCCAACCAGGCAGTTGACTGCCCCTCCCTGAGCCTGGTTCTGTCAGAGGTTACTTCCTCTTAAAAGGGAGTTTTTCCTTCCCATTGTTGCCAAGTGCTTGCTCATACATGGTTATCTGTTTCTTGGGATTTTCTTTATATGTATGTAGGATCTCGATATAAAGCCTTGAGCCTATCTTTTTAGATCTTTTTGTCACATGTTTCAATGATATACCAAAAAATTATTAAAAGCATTTCATATATTTAATTTAATTACATATTTGCAGTCTTGGTCCTTCTATTTAAAGACTTCTGCAAACCCCAATCCCAGTACCTTTTGTCGAACATCCGTCTGTCTTTGATGCATTCCTGGAGAGAAGTAACTTCTTTGCTGCCTTTCTCAACACCAGGCCATCTTTCAAAAGTCCTTGCCTCCCTGGGTGTGGAGATGCATTCACACCTGCCTGCTACCATTCCTAACCACTGTTGGTGCCCCGACCCCACAGCTGAATCACTTTTACGAGATGGCCATGGTGATTGCTGGACTTTCTTGGGCACCCTGGAGTGTTCTTCACAACAACTGAGCCTTTACAGTACATTATAAGGTAAAGACTCCACAATAGGTCCCTAGTGCCTAACTAGTCTACTATTCTAACTCAGTCAGCATGGCGGTGTGATCTCCAGCATTGTCCTTATCAAAACTCTGACCTGTGTTAACAAGAGGATCAGTGAAATGATGTTAGCAGGGCTGACAGGGCTGAAATACAGTGGAAATTACTTTTTGGAGGGAGTTACGTTCATTTTCACAACAAATGTGTACGGTACTGCCTGAAAAATACACGCCTCCATCAATTCCTTATTTAGCAGTTATTCCCTCAGTGATGTGGAGGTATGTTTGTCATTTTTAAGCTGCTGATTTATGAGTCAAAGTTCTGAAAATCTAAATTTGCACCAAGGTGGACTGAAAAATTTGGTCCTGATCTTCAGTCTAGGTAAAGTCGACACTTTAAACACACACACACACCTACACACACACACACACACACACACACACACACACACACACACACACACACACACACAAGCTGTATCCATCCAGTTGTCCTGAGGCGGAGCTTTCTAGGTTAATCTCTTAATGAGAAAATCACAGAGCACTGTGTCTGTGTGTGTTTGTGTGTTGTGTGTGCGTGTGTCTGTGTGTTGTGTGTGTGTGCGCGCGCGCACGTGCGCACGCATGCACGCACACACCATCAGCTGACTGAACTCCTAAATCCTATTATTTGCTGTGAGTGATAAAGAGCAGCAGATTATCCCTTTAGTGTAAGAACACAAAGCAGGCGGTGATTAGCTCAGCGATAGCGTGTCACAGCATGTGTGAGTCTTTAATTCAGTGATCAGAGAAGACGCTCTTGTTAATGACAGTAATTGGAGCTTTGTGCGTTCACAAGTTTACATTTTGACCCCTGTATCTGAAGAATGTCAGTCTACAGCAGCGTATTTTAAATACTGGGAACGTCCAAAATTAAATCTATAAAAATACAAAAATGAAAGAAAGTTTGCCCCAAACTAAATCCACTGTTCAATACATGCTGATAACATGGCAAAGATTTTAAAAAAGAATTAAATGTTTCAAAGAACATACTGTAAGAGACTAATATGAGATTGGATATGATCCATTTTTTTATATTATTTATACACCAGCAATCCTCATTTCGTGGCACTTTATAAGATAAAATCTTACAACATGGAAGAGAAAATCCCAATCATCAGACAATGAGCAACAGAGGGTGAGGAGCTGGGGAGATGCCAAAAGGAGGGGTGACACTCCGGTTCTCTCAGAGAGTCATGTTTTGGGTGGTTTAACTGAGAGCTGCACCATCTACATTGGGATGGATGCTGTCTTTCACAATCAGGTTACAGGGGTGACTGTGAAGGAAGTTCAACAAAGCCAGGTTTTCATTTTGTTAGCTGGCTCAGCAAAACCTAAAACCCCAGTCAGAGACAACAGGTATCACAGTGGTGGTTAAGCGTCAGTATTCCTTCCACTGTCCTACTACAGTATGTCCTCAGTTGAGGTCAGCAGTGCTATACCTGTGCTTTACACTGTGTGATTAGAGCCATGCTTCCCCCTCCTGAGTTCCCCAATGGCTTGTCAGAATCACTTTGATGCAGTGCAGTCTTTTTCCATGGCATCACCAAACTCTTCCCACACCTGGGTTTTTGGTTAAGCCACCACCCACATTATGCTTGGCCTGTCGGTTCCTGTCAGCTGCTTCAGATGTCTCACGAGCTAACCGATCATTAAGTCAGCTTAATCATCTTTAAGTTCAAACATGGTGTTTGTTATGGACAAGCTTTGGTTTGCACAGTCCAATAACAGAACACCACTCAGGTTCAGATCAGGTAGGTTATTCCTCTCAGCCACATCCCTCTAAGTCTGACTGTCAATGCACACATGAGCACTGAAGTCTCTCTTTAGGTCGATGGTGTCATGGCTCAGCAAGTGAGTGCACTCAAAATGTGGACTGTGTCCACTGAAAGGTAAAATCTAAAAAAATCTGCTCACACTTTCAAACACGCAGTGGTCCAAGTCACACAGAACAGGCAGGTCAAAGGCAAACATCTCACTCTCTCCACTCCCCGCTTCTCTCTCTCTGGGAACACCAAGGAAATCTGGCATCTCACACACAGGTGAGATGCCAGGTATTTTATTAACACTTCTGGCAGGTAAGGAACAGAGCTGATGTCACAATCACGAGTTATATAACAATCCAGCATTGACTAAAGGTCACTGCTCCGTTTAAGTAGCAGCCAGATGAGCAGATTGCCAACAGGTGAGCTTTACTGACACAGTGGGAGCCCCTGAGCACCGAGAGGAGAGAGAGAGCAATGGAAACAAAGACAGAAAGCAAATAAGAGCTGTGCTGGCTGTCCTTCTGTGTCGAGGCTTCGAAGCATATATCGAGTAATCAAGGGCAATTTTTGTGAAGCGCGTATCGAAGCTTGTGTTGGTCATGCAAGTAGTGACGTTCAAAGCCTCGCAAGCTGGCGGTACCACGTGACTGATTCAGGAAACTATTTGCGGGTTTGGCGTGTGATTCGAAATAGGCAGAGAAATGCAGTGGCTCCCCCCCCCCAACAATTTGTGGTATTGGGGAATATTGTGCATTGGTTTGAGTTGTTTCTTTTTTGGTGATGGGACAAGCTAGAATGAGGAGACTTTCCCCAGTCTGGGAACGTTTTGAGCTGATCTCAACTAACAATGCGTGCGCATAGTAATAAATGATTACCTTAGTTTCATCTGTGTCCTGTGAAAATGTTACGTAAGTCCAGTTTCCACAAAGGCCTGAAGGGGGTGAGAGACTAACTGGAATCTTATTTTAGAGGACAGCAGACATCTCGGTAGAGAAGAGTCATTCACTTTGCCTGCCACTGTCCCCACCTTCACTGCTGGGCTCTGTCCATTAGCTGCCATAAATAATAATAAATAATAATGCATTAGTCTTATATAGCGCTTTAGCGCCATAGGCATGTATCAATAAAAGTGTCTCTTTAAACAACAACAGACACACTCACCCACAGTTATTCTCCTTAGTCTTTCTGCAGGTGAGCCCGGCCCAATTACATAGGTTCTGGATTATCAGGGTACAACTCTCCAGATTCTCTGAACTTCTCGGGAGACCCTGCTTGGCGCTGAGGCAATGGGGATAATAGTTACTAGGTTGCTGATACTCCCGAATGTGGTTTTTGATTCTAATGCAAATGAAAATTAGGGAGTTTTTTTAGCTGCTAACTAATTTTTCACGTTATCACAAAGCCCATTCAAAAATGCACATGAGGGCCCATTCCTCCCATCCTGCTTCTTTAGCCAACATCCAAAACTCGACACAGTAGTCTGCAACAGTTTGCTTACCTTGACGTAAGGGAAAACAGTCCGTGGCGTCAGTTTTCACCCCTTTAAGAAAAATACTTTCAAACTTGGCCGTAAAATCTTAATGTGAAATCCCAGATGTGCATTTAAAATGGCCTGCCACCACCATAGTGTCCGGCCGTGAAATGACAACATGTCCTCCAACCGAAACGTAAGCATCCGTTGTTTCTGCAGGTCCCCGAAATACGACCCATATTTACGTTTCCAAACGACCGCGCCCACCTCAGGCATCGCGTGTCGTACGGACCTGTCCGTGGGTAATGTCGCCCTGGCTCGGAGGAGAGAATAGTAATCTATCAGTGTGAACGTTCATGGTTCGCCTCCAGCCTGTCATGGTATCAAATGACAATATAATGACTTCTGTACATGAATAACAAATGGTTGGGTGAGGAATGTGACGACATCGATAATTTTGTCGTTTTCTGTGGTCTGCCGGCGAAAACCGAACACGTTACTTAAACGCACTTTTGTCCGCGACTGCTAGGTGTCGCCTT
>VOQJ01043063.1:0-12249 GCA_015052665.1 Apistogramma diplotaenia
CGAGTTGTCCGTGTGTCTGTTCACGTGTCCGTGTCTTCGTGTGTTACTCCCAGGAGGGAGGGTGTTCCCTGGCGGAAGAGCCAAACGCTAGCTTTTAATCCAGACGAGTGAATCTCACGCCCTGTAACGAAAAAGTTAGCTGCCGCCATTTAGCATTTCTTGTTTTTTTCCTTCTTCTTCTTCGCTTTCCAGCAGACCTTTGTTGACTTCCCCTGGTCCGTCCTGTAAAGTGTCCGGGCGGCACGCATGACATTTATTTTCCTGCTGCGCGCTGCGGTTGTGTTCCTGTCGTTTAGCTATTATGAAAAATAGTCGATTTTGAACATTTAAGAATCGTAATTGAATAGTCACGTGTGGCATCGCGATGAATCTCATAATCGATGTATTGGCACACCCCTACTATGCTGGATGGGGTGCT
Organism: Apistogramma diplotaenia; assembly: GCA_015052665.1. Lineage (NCBI taxonomy): Eukaryota > Metazoa > Chordata > Actinopteri > Cichliformes > Cichlidae > Apistogramma > Apistogramma diplotaenia. Next base: position 419 of record VOQJ01043063.1, read on the forward strand.
CGAAGGTGTTCATTAGGAAGGTGTTCTTAGCTCAAACGCTCTTCTTAGCTCACACGCTCTTTCTTAGTACTTATTATATTCTTTAGTCTATTTATTGTTTATTGTACCTTCTTTTAGAATTATGTTTGTCAACAGTCTGTGCACGTGTTACATGTCCGTCCAGTGACTCCATCCGGTGACTCCATAACTCAACTGGTGACAGTGAGACCTGGAGGGGTATGACTGGGAGACCCGTCTGATCTGAACCCGAGCGGTGTTCATTACTGGACTTCTGTGCAAACCATAGTGTTCTTGTTCATAACAAGCTCCCTAACCAAGACCATGTCTGAACATAAGGATGTTCATAAGTGCAGGTGGCACTGGGACACCCTAGGCCACAGTTTGATGATCAATTTTTTAATTGTCATCAGATCTGTGGCTGTATGTTCTGAGCTGTCAATTGATTAGCATCTGGTGGTAAGACAGATCAGGTGACAGAGGAGGATGCTGGACAGACCCGGTGCACCTAAAGGTATACCATGGTAAAGCAACCTGCTAATCCCTCTCCCACTTATAGCAAACATAGCACATTGTCATTGAACTTTTCTGACACACTGAAGTGCTTGTATGAATGGGTAAATGAGGAATGTTGAATTAAGTGCTTTGAATGCATTTTTGCTAGTAGAAAAAGTGCCAGTCCATTTTTCAACCACCAGGAAGCACCTGTTACCTGCCATTACTTGCCAAGAATAGCTGGTTAGGGCCAAGAGTATAACGGCTGAGATGTCTTATCAAACCCCCTTTGAATTACCGTAATTACCGCAGGGGCAGCAGCCTAAGCAGAGAAGCTCAGACCTCCCTCTCCCCACCCACCTCCACTAGCTCATCCAGAGGGACTCCAAGGTGTTCCCAGGCCAGCCGAGAGACATAATCTCTCCAGCATGTCCTGGATCTGCCCTGAAGCTCATTTCGGCTGCTTGTATTTGTCATCTTGTTCTTTCGGTTACTACCCAAAGCTCATGACCATAGGTGAGGGTAGGGACGTAGAGCTACTGGTAAATCGACTGCTTTGCTTTTACGCTCTGCTCCCTCTTCACCACGACTGGCTGGTGCAGCATCCGCATCACTGCAGACTCAGTACCAATCCGTCTGTCGATCTCCTGTTCCCTTCTCCCGTCACTCGTGAACAAGATCCCGAGATACTTGAACTCCCCCATCTGGGGCAGCAACTCGCTCCTGAGCTGGAGTGGGCACTCCACCCTTTTCTGGCTGAGGACCTTCCTTCCACCGCCCGACTATAGCCTCAGTTGAAGTAAGCAGCGCACCACCCGTGTGAGCAGAACACTGCTTTCCCCGCCTGAGTCGCCTGACGGTTTGCCAGAATCGCTTTGAGGCCATTTGAAAGTCTTTTTCCATGGCCTCACCAAACTCTTCCCACACCGGAGTTTTTGCTTCAGCCACTGCCCGAGCTGCATTCTGCTAGGCTTGCCGGTACCCATCAGCTGCTTCTGGAGTCCCACAGGCTATCCTAGACCAATAGGACTCTTACTTCAGCTTGATGGCTCCCTTCACCTCCAGTGACCACCACGACAGACACCTTGCAGCCACAGCTCTGAGCAGCAGCCTCAACAATGGAAACGTGGAACATGGTCCATTCAGACTCAATGTCCCCAAACTCCCTCGGGATGCGGTTGAAGCTCTGTCGGAGCTGTGAGTTGAAGACCTCGCAGACTGGGGCCTCAGCCAAACGTTCCCAGCACAACCTCACAATATAGGTGCACCGGGTCTGTCCAGCATCCTCCCCCGCCACCTGATCCAACTCACCTCTAGGTGGTGATCAGTTGACAGGTCAGTTCCTCTCTTTACCCGAAAGTCCAGAACATACGGCCTTTGATCCAATGATATGATTACAAAAATCGATCATCGACCTGTGGCCTAGGATGTCCTGGTGCCATGAGCACTTATGGACATCCCTATGGTTGAACATTGTGTTTGTTATGGTCAAACTGTGATTTGCACAGAAGTCTAACAACAAAACACCGTTCAGGTTCAGATCGGGCAGGCCACTCCTCCCAATCACACCCCTCCAGGTCTCACTGTCATTGCCCATGTGAGCATTGAAGTCTCCCAGCAGAATGACGGAGTCACCAGATGGAGCACCTTCAAGCACCCACCCAGCAACTCCAAGAAGGGTGGGTATTCTGAACTCATATTCGGTGCATACGCGCAAACAGTCAGGACCCGTTCCCTGGCCCAAAGGCGCAGGGAAGCAACCCTCTCATCTACCAGAGAGAATTCCGCCATACAGGCAGCTGCTCGGGAGGATACAAGGATACCCACCCCCAACTCACCGCCTCTCACCATGGGCAACTCCAGAGTGGAATAGAGTCCAGCCGCTCACCAGGAGACTGGTTCCAGAGCCCAGGCCATGCGTTGAGGTGAGCCTGCATATATTTAGCCGGTATCTATCAACCTCACACACTAGCTCAGGCTCCATGGTTAGATTACTAGTACTAGAGAACCTTAAGACTTGAAATATAATAAGAGAAGGCCTTTAGGATCAATAAGCTATCATTTTAAAAGACTACTGCTGAGTGCATCAAATCCGCGTTCATGTAGAGTATATTAATGTCTAATAAGTTAATTTTCAAACATTTCCTCGAAGGACCCAAAACCCACAAAATAAAGTGATCAAACTCTGCTTTTTACCTGTGTGGCTGTGAGAAGTTCTCATTGAAGATGTCCTGAAGTTTCTCCACAATGTCATCCACATGGATTGGGATCAAACTGCCATACTGTCTTAGCGACTCTTCAAGAATACCTCAAGACAGAACACAGCCACACAGTGTTATGATTACAGAGCTATGCTGTCACGTGCCAACAGAAAAAAAGAGCAACGGCCTGAGCACACAGCCCAGGGGGACCCCCCACGCAAACTCATCTGAAAAACTTTCATCATAACCTGAAATGGACCTCCCTAGAAAACTATACTATAGTGCCTATTGTAGTACTATACTAAGTATTTGCTTGTCTCCTTTCACACACGTCATCCCATTCTTAATCGATAGGTTTTAATATAATGTTGACCCACCCTTTGCAGCTATAACAGCTTCAACTCTTCTGGGAAGGCTTTCCATAGGACTGTGTTTATGGGAATTTTGACCATTATCCCAGAATGGCATTTGTAAGGTCATACCCTGATGTGGGACGAGAAAGCCTGACTCTTTCATTCATCCTAAAGGTGTTCTATTGGGTTGAGGCCAGGACTCTGTACAGGCCAGTCAAGTTCTTCCACACTTAACTTGCTCATCCATGTCTTTATGGACCTTGCTTTGTACACTGGTGCACTATCATGTTGAAACAGGAAGGGGTCATGCCCAAACTGCTACCTCAAAGTGAGGAACATGAAATGGTCCAAAATGTCTTGGTATGCTCAAGCATTAAGAGATCCTTTCTCTGGAGCTAAGAGGACAAGCCCACCTCCTGAAAACCCCACATCACCACCACCCCACCCCCCCAGACAAACTTTACAGTTGGCACACTATTGTCCTGGCAACTGCCATCCATCGAAGTGCCAGATGGAGGAGTGTTTGTAGAAGATGTCTGCATGCCTAGGTGCAACTTTTCAAATAGTTAAATAATTTCAGTCGGAACTATGTAATTTAAGGGCTGCTGCCTGACCACCAATGCCCGAGGCATCCATTCTCATTCACTTCCCTTTTAACAGGAAGAAACCTCCATCAGAACCAGGCTCAGGAAGGGGCAGTCAACTGCCGGTTGGAGTTAAGGGGAGAGAGACAGGACAAAAGACACACTGTGGAAGAGCAACACAGAATAATAATAAATAATAGTTAAATGCAGAGTGGGGTATAAACAGAGTAAAAAGAGATGAATGAACCTCCACAGCAGCCTCGGCCTATTACCTAGTACCTAAGGGATGGTTCAGGGTCACCTGATCCATACCTATACAAAAAAGGAACGTTTTATGCTCTATTGGCATGATATGGTACTATGAGGTCTTTAAGATAAGATGGGGCTTAATTATTCAAGGAACTGTATGTGAAGAGAAGGATTTTAAATTCTATTCTGGATTTAACAGGGAACCAATGAAAAGGCCTAATGATAAAGTCACTAAGTTAGCAACACTGGCTGCCGGTGTTGCCAAAAACTGATTCTTCACAATGTGACAGGAATGTTCTTTATGACTCAAAATGAACTGATATCATTCATAAGAGCTAATGTTTGAGATATGCTTGACAAATTATAGGTCAAGTCATTTACGATATAAATATCAGCAATAAATCTTTGTAAAATATCTTTGGCAAATATTAGAAATCACTTTTTGGCACAAGACCAGCTATTCAGATGATAAAATTGCTCTACTGCCACTGTGTACACTGTGACAGAATGTACATTTTGTGTGCATGCAGTGCAGTGTGCATTCAAATTCAAATCATTTCAGTTTATTGGATTGGATAAATTCTAATAACTTTTAATGTATATGAATATCTGTTTAATACAAGGTGTTCCCTGCCTCACGCCCTGTTACAGGAAAGAGAATTTTCAACACCATGATGACTTTTTAATACTATGTGTTCTTATCCTATTACATTAAAATACCACAGAACCAGGTGAAATTAAATGTTATGAAAAAAGATCAACATTTTCTTTGTACACTTTTGGGGAGGGGGGTCTGAAAGAGTAGTCTTTGAAAATAATTATTGATAATTGTGAAACCAATCCAATCCAGCTTTATTTACAAAGCACTTTAAAATCACCCACAGGGTCCAAAGTGCTGTACAATAAAATAAGAAAATACATAAAACTACTAGAAATGCATTAAAATACATAAAGAAATACAACATATGTGAAGGATAAAATATTTAAAAACATAGTTCACAGACGCAGCATTTCAGTTAGTGTTAAAAGGCACATAAAAAAGGTGACTTTTGCACAAGTGATGAGGCCAGTCCCCTCTGAGCTTAAAACTCGTTTTAGAGACCGGCGAGCAAAAGAGGACCCGCTATGCTCCATATAAAAGTGCATTACAGTAATCCACCCAAGTGGTGACAAAAGCGTGGATTACTGTTTCAGTCGCACCACTGGAGAATTTACTGTATTTTGGCTAGTTGCCTCAGTTGAAAAAAAGGTTGACTTGACTACAGCCTTGATGTGCCTATCAAGCTTTTGACTCCTACGTTTGTGATTCTTAGCTTGAGATACTGTGCCAGAGAGCCCACATCTACCAAAGAGGTCACAGAATTCTTATAAAATACATCACCTCTGTTTATTTCCTCATTGAAACTTAGGAAATTTAGAGTCAACCATGCCTAAATGTCACCTAAGCATTTAAGTAATTGAGTACTTCCTTTTAAGGGGCACATATACAGTATCTGGCTGTCATCTGCATAGCAGTGGAAAGAAATACCATATTTTCTAAGTATGGGCGGTAATAGAAAACAGGCGCGGGCCTAAAAACTGTCATCATTATATTGATTTTGATCATTTAATGAACACAGAAAGGTCAGATTTTGGCAAGACAAAAGTTTTGTTGCCTTGTCATATAATGCAGCCAAACCTAGTTTACAGCCTCGCCTGTGCTCAGCGATGTTGCTATGGATGGTAAATGGACTAGTTCTTATTTAGCGCTTTTCTACTCTTCTGAGCACTCAAAGCGCTTTATACAACACGTTTACATTCACCCATTCACACCACATTCATACAAGCACTTCCATATTTAACTAAGCTAAGTGCTTATTATCTAACTTTCACACACATTCATACTCCAACGCTTGCGTCGGAGAGCAACTTGGGGTTCAGTATCATGCCCAAGGATACTTTGGAATGCAGCCCGGAGCAGCCAGGAATCGAACCGCCAACCTTCCGATTAGTAGGTGACCTGCTCTACCTCCTGAGCTACAGCCACCCCAAATGGATCCAAATTTTTGGTCAAAAAAAGAAAGAAAAAGTCTCTCGATTTTTCTCGATATCCAAATCGATCACTTATTGGCTTAGTCAACCAGAAGGTGACATAATCCATAATGACAGACTACTGTTTTGGTACTTCAGAATCAATGAAAAGTATGACATATGACAAACTTTAATGTCAATGGAACCACTAAAATCTGGTAGACATTTATTTTAAGAACTGAAAGGATCCACCTCTGATACATACCATTCACACAGCGCGTGTGTTCTTCAGTGAGGGTCAGCTCTGCAGGCCTGACCTCTGCCTCCAGTGTTGCTCTGTCCTCCTGCTTTTCTGAAGAACAGCCATTTATCTGTTTGTCTGCAAAAGAAAATTAATTATTCTTTTTGTGACTTTAAGACTAAAAGTAATATTTTCAATTTAAAAAAAATTGCAACAGTAACAGGTACATTTTTAAAAATTAATATACAAAAACAAGTTGGGAGAGTATTGATGGCCAAAGTGAACTTTAACAAACCCATCACTCATTGTCACACAGGTGGTATCACGGAGCAATTTATACCAATGACATTTATCTCAAATGCCTCATGGACTTTTCTCACAAAAGGTGTGTAAAAACTGGCAACTCAAGTACAATGGCAACATTTAAAGGTGCTGCCATTGTTATTGTGCTACGCTTTTGTCCCCCATTTGATTTGTTGCCAATGAGAAAAGTACACCATGTGTCACTTTTAATGCATGCATTTCCCATTAACTAACATTTTATATAAGAAGACATACCTCTCTCAGATGCTGTCAATCTGTCATCACTGCCATCATACTCCTCATTACTGTATGGTGGCTGCTGATACCGTTTTAGTCTTCTCTGTTTTCCATACAGAATGTGTCTTTGCCCTTTGTGGCTCCATCTGTGTCTCATGGAGCACATCCACCGGGCCCGCTGGCGCCAGCTCTTCCAGTGCTGGGCGAGTCGAAACCCAAGACCGCTGTGGGATCGCAAACGCTGCAAACGCCCGAGTCTTCTCAGAGCCCGATACCTGCTGAGGTGGGACCTGAACAAGTCTCCTGCTTTTGCCTGGATGACTGTATGAGCTACAGTGGCGTCACCAGATTTTTCTTCCTTCTGTTCTGGTCCATGATGATGGTGCTGTTGTGAATGAAGGTGTTGGGAGGACTGGGAAGAAAAATCTGTCATCTCCCAATCCACCTCCTCCTGGTCTCTGTCCTCTTCAACTTCTTCCTCTTCATTGTTTTCCAAACTCTTTCCCTCAAACTTACCCATCTCCTCACCATCAAGATTGTTTACTTCTTCCTCATCACCCACTGCCTCAATCCCACCTATTACATCTTCATCTACATATTCACCTGTCCACACTTTTTCTTTCTGGTCCAATCTAAGGTGCATGGGGCTAGATACACTGTGGTCTGACACTGGGACTATGAGGCGGTCTCCAGGAATCCCACCTAAACACAAACACGGGAAGTGATTATCCATTAATTATGTACCATGATGGCTCCAAAGCATTAAGACACTTAAGACTTCTGTTTGTACTAGCAAGGGTCCATGCATCCCTCCCTGCATATGCCTCTCTAGACCATCACTGACACACCACCAAACTGGTCATGCTGAATGATGCCACAGGAAGCATAAAGTCCTCCACAGCTTCTCTAGACCCTTTCACTTCTGTCGCGTGTGCTCGGGTTGAATCTGCTCATGTGAAAAGCACAGGGCATCATGGGTGAACTTACCAATTTTAATATTATATGGCCATTTGGGCTCCATGATGATAGGCTGTGCCTGTTATTAATTTCATTAACACCAAAGCAACTGAAACTGATTAACAACCCTTTTGCTACTTAACTGAGCAGATCAATATCCCAGATGTTTAATTGACTAGATGCTATACTCTGATTAAAAAGTGTTCCTTTCATTTTTTTAAATTATTTTTTTGAGTAGGGTAATTTAATTTTTATTCTGGCAAAGAAACCTCCCAATTCTACTCAATCATGATCACTAACGAAAGGTTAATAAGGCTTTGCCTTGAAAAGTTAAAAGACATTATATAACCTTTAGCACCACTTATTAAAAGATTGAAGTGAATGTAAATATTTAAGCCTGTGTATAATTTTGACCCTGTGTGGATTAGATAAAAAGAATTCAAACCTGTGCACCCAATTCTTGTTTTTATTGAATTCATTAAAGATGTATGCTGTACAATCATTTCACCCTGGAAACACAATAGTTCAACTAAGTCAATATGAGCCCAAAATTACTTTGATATTGATGCCCATAAGTGTAAGCAAATCTCTGACCACAAGTGTAAATGCTTCAAGATTCTGTTCTGTTTTAAAGTTAGAAGAGTGGTCATACAAAACACCAACCTGTTTACTGAACTACTTATTAATTTTAAAAAATTGGCATGTGCTATAGCATTGTGTTTAAATTTGTCCTTTTTAAATGCCCAGAACTACAATATAAACTGGTTGTAAAAAGTAAAACATGCTTTACGTATGAGCACAACTAGTCGCTAATAACCAGGCGCATTCACATCAGTACCTGCAGAATTATCCAAATTAATGCAACCCTTGTCCCCTATTGGCTCATTACACATACAATGATACGCATAACTGTCCTACATGCACTTGTATAATAATTAAGTAGATAAAGCTAGACAGAATAAATATAACTGCTTGCTTTTTTCAAGCATCGGCCAGTAAAAATATATAAGGGGCCTGTGAAATGACAATCAACTGGCCATTGGGGCAGTGGGGAACATGTTATCTTGAACAATTTATACATTCTTATTAAGTTTGTGAGAAACACTGACATGTGACTTCTAGAGACCCCTATTTTTAGGATGTTTAAGCAAAAACAGTAACTACTAACCTCCACCTGTGTCCTCCTGCCCCACAGTAGTCAGACCCAGGTCTCTCTGCCAGCGATTCTGGGCTAGGCTACTGCCACTGTCTCGCATTATCCAAGGACAACCCACAACCTGCGCCAGCTCGTCACCTGTAAATGCACACAGTCTGCAATGGTGGGACAACATACAGTCAGTTTACAAATTACTTACAAAAACATTTTTTGTCTATAATATTGATTCAATTGTGGACATTACAATATATAATGGCACTGTCACTGCAATTTTTTTGTGTCATGCAATATAGATAAAAAACAAACTGTAGAAATGGAGTACTAAAGAGGAAAATGGGAAAATACATATTTTAGATACAGAAAAGAGGCTATAGGTAATTTAGAACATTATTTACAATACACTCAGCACTGTCTGCAAAATACCAGGGCTCTATTCTAGGAAGCAGGTTTAGCTAACAAGTCTGCCTTTGTCAACCCTGAGTTGAGAGAAAAAGTAGTTTTCTGTTCCAGAAAGAGTTAACGTCAACACTGAGTCAATTATTAGGGTAACAGTCTGTGAACTAAAGCTGCTCACTGGCAGGTTTTCTTCAACAAACTGAGCTCCTCTTACTCCTCCCCTCTGGCTGCACTGGAACCAGCAGACTGACACACCAAATTATCTCCGTGTTCATAAAGTTTTTAAAGCACACAGGGGAGTGAAGTTCAGATTTTTACACACACTGAAATCCCAGATGGTTTGTAACATTGTGTACTTGACATGAACACTTTTATAGTCATTCAGTCATCAATGCATAAAATAGCTTTGTTGTCATTACACGTCACATTTAATGAAATTACATGTGCGGTATAGTTATGTGCTGGTTACCAGTAACAGTAGCAGCAGTTTGGTGGGTATTGCAGAAAGTATAAGCATGATTACTGCACAAAGAAGGAAACTGTAATTATTTCACAGATTTATAATCAGGTCAGAATAAAATCTATATACTCTCTTTTTGGAACTGTGACTTTGTGGACAGAAATGCAGCTATCAGGCTAGTTTGATGTATGTTATGGACGAATCTAATGCTTAAAAGTTAAATAGTACTATTATTTTCCACTTTTAATAGAACCATGACATAAACCTGGAGGCATCGGCCTCCAAAAATCAGTACTGATCATGCTGGTGTGGGGCGGGGGTGTTATTACTTCATACCAAAGCAACAATGGCATGACATGCACAGATTATAACCAGCTATAATACACACAGCAAATCTTATGCAGACTACAATGATTTCATATTATATTAAGTGCTTTCAATAACTAAGAAGATGCATTAAAAACAGTCCAAGTTCTGATGATCTAAGACAGACAAAATACTGAAACCATTTGTAAGTCCAATTGTTCCCATGTAAAAAGAGATTACAGAGATTGCTCAACAGTGTGTTTAAAGGTTTCATTTTTTAAAGAAAGGGTAATCTATGCTTGACTAGGTTTTTTTTTTGAAAGATCAATACCTTTAGGTCTATCATACCCTCCACTTTTACCACCATTCATTTTACAAAAACTAAACTGTGCAATTACAAAATATATTCTGAGGTATCCTAATAAATGGCAACTACAGCTTATAAAAAGGTAAATATTCCTCCATTACACGAGATTGCAGTTAGTGATTCTCTTATGATTAGTACTTTTCTTGTTATAATGAGTTCTCAAAGAGCAGTAAGAGCACTATCTGGTATTACATAGTATTAGAACAAAAGCCAATTCTGGCGCAACTACTGTAAAAAAAAAAAAGTAACTTACTCGTAATATACAAGAATAATGACCTAAAACCTCCATACGGTACACTTTGCCACTACACCACGTTTCAACGTGAACTGAAATCATTTTGCACTTATTGTCTGTTGAAAATAATGTTAGAAAGCCACAGGCTGTTGTGCGCGCCATGCACACAAATTACCTCCCATGCCGCTCTAGTTATCCTGCACACTGATGTCTGAGACTTGCAGTTTATCTTGCCAGCATCACAGTGAACTGTGGGATGCCAACGGCTTTGACAAAAAAGGGCAGGAGCTACACAGAGCTACGACTTTAACCGTTTACCTGGAAGAATAAAGACTTAAAATAATGAACAATCGTATATGGCCTGTGACCTTTGCAGTTGTTTATATATATAAGTTTGCTATTAGGAGCGCTTTTGCAGGAAATAGTCTATACCAAGGCTATCTCGTGAATGCTAAGAGTTAGCTTATCGCTGCCGTAGTTTAATCAAATAAGACTGAACACAAAATGCAAATTCCGTTTTACTACTAACTATGGACACCCAAAGTCTCTATGCGAACATTACGAATAAGCTGTAGTTATTCACATTCCCAGAGTACTACAATTATCCGTTCCCTCTACGGGCTAGCCTTTTAGCTGTAACCATGTTGTCCTCAGCTAGCTAAGCGAATTGTAGGCAGATACCATGCTAACCGAAAGATAACCCACCAAGCGTGTGTTTGTTATCTTGTTAAACGTTGCAACTGTACGCTTACCCTTGACTTGTAGATTTGTATGAATATATATCCAACTTCTTCTAACTGAATATGAGCGTATCGCTGTCTGTAGAGGTATTGAACCCAAACAAATGCTAATTGGTATTGAACCTCATTCAATGAAATCAGGTGTGGGGTGGCCGTCACCCCCCCCCCTTTCCCCCTCTTCTTCTTCTTTTGATTGATGACGATTGGAAAAACAGCTGTTAGGCACTTCACTGCCCCCATCTGGTTGGAATGTGCACTTCTTCTTCGTCCTGACATTTAGACCATAGCAGAGACGTGGCCTGAGAGAGACTGTGGCACTCAAATCCTGAGTAGAAATCCATGAGAGAATCCTACAACATAAACGATGATCATCCAAGTATAACTCCTGGAGCGGAAAAAGGCATTTTAAAAGTGTGTTATTATTATTATTGTTATTGTTATTATTATTATTATTATTATTATTATTATTGTCATATGTTATTTTGATCCAAGCTGAAAATCACAGATAATTAACTTTTTGGAAATCTAGAAAGTTGGTCTTTTG
>VOQJ01043064.1:0-11786 GCA_015052665.1 Apistogramma diplotaenia
CCTTAATCTCCTTGTATGCGATAAGCCCCGGGGATGGAGGATACAGCACTACGATTGCCGCTTATGTGTTATTGTCCCGCTATTTGTTTGATGTTTGACGGCGCAGAGACCGGAAATCGATCATCGCCGAGGAAATAACTTTAAAATAATATTAAATGAATAACATTAATTGTTGTTTTTTTTCCATGTCCCTTCCGGGTTCCGTACTATTCTATTCAATGTTCAATATGCCATATGCCAATTGCAAAATTGGGAAGACCGAGATGCGGCTGCGGCTTTAATTCATAGCGCTTCATTTTTGTGAAGAAAGCGCCATCTCTTGGTGAGACTCTGCAATTGATCGAAAGGGGTGGGTTCATGGGGGAAAGTAGAAATGCCCAGAAGAAGGAGGGGGGTTCCCAGCCAAACGTCAGCCCCACGTCAGCTGGCTGGGGCTGGCAACTTTGCGTGGCTAGAACTGTATACAGGGATTGAATTGCCCATAATAGCAATCTAGACACACCATCCCCCCACAGCAGCCCCTAGAGTCGAGTTCTCCAGGTCCATGAAGGATAAAGTGTAAATAAGCAGAACTAGGAGCCAGTACAAGGTAGGATTGCAGCAACATGAGCAGAGTGTGAAAACAACATCTAAGATGCAGAAGTGAGAAGAGCAGGAATTCATGCTAGGATGAGTCAGTGGAAAAGAATGTGTCTTGGTGTGTACATGCTGTGTTTGTCTTTGTAGAAGCCAGACGAGGTCGTTAGCAGTCTACAGTGGAGGGCACGAAAGGGGGAACTCATAAGCACACAACGTGTGGAACGTAATTGTAAAGGCCCTTAGTATAAAAAAAGATTGAGCAGAAAAAGTGGTGTGAGACATCGGGCTGAGGCCCAGCTGGCCTGCTGTCTGCCCCGGGTATACCTGTAACTTTGTGTGGTGAGTCATTAAATTCAGTTATTGACTCCTGATTCCATTGCTGTGTAATTCCTACTGATAAACAAACATGCTGAGACCAGGAGGACTTTAGGAAATGCCTTGGTCTCTTCGTTCATGAAACAGAAGTAGACTGGATGGGCAAACACACACACACACACACTCAAACGCATACACACACACACACACACACCCTTGAGAGGATAAAAAGCTGGTCCAGCATTCTGTAACCAGGAAGAAAACAGCATTGTATCCAAGGTTCGTCTAACAGATGAACTCTCCTTTCCAGCAGCCTGCAAAGACCTTCCTGGGGAGGCTGAAGACTGATTTTTCTATTCATTAAATTATACTTCATAAAAATACCAATATTCTGCAACAGGTAGTTATAACAGCAAACCTGCTCTTATAACTACCTGTAATGTAAGTCAATCATAGTTCTATGTAAGCACCATTAATTTTTACATTATATAAAAAAGTGTGTTTATATTTTTTATTTCAAAATTACAGACACTAATGTTATTTTAAAAAGAAGTGCATCTAAACTCTGTTTCAGAAGCATGAGAAACAGAAAACCTCCTCTGTTTAACAAGACAAATTGGACCAGATTAAAACATATTTTTTCTAAGCTAAAAGCCTCATACATTTTGATGCACTCTTTATAGCTGAATACTTGTAAAATATTATGAATGTTATAGTTATCATCTAAACATTTACCATTAGCCGATAATAATTCCTTTAGAAAAAACTGCAATACCACACAATGAAAACCCTCCACTACACAAAACTGCAAAAATAAAAATGTTCCCCATCATTTTTATAGGAATTAGTCTTACAGCTGCAGATGTTTATGGCTGATAATGTCAGTTTAATTATTATATATTGTTTACACAAAAATCACGTTTTTGCCTTGTGAGGATCACATATCGCTACAAAAAGCAGTTTTTATTGAGGTCAGAAAAACAGGTCTTCATCTTGATTAAAAAATGATTATTAAAATATATTAATAAAATAATTTTTAAAAATCACAGCTGAATAAAAAATGCCAGTCCACTGTGTGACATAGTGAACTGTGAATATCTACAGGATTAAAATATATTGAAATTAAAAATATCTAATGAAAACAAAAGTGGGGTCTTAGAGTGACAAAATAGAGTAACAAGTCCCATGTTTTTGAATGCTAATGTTCTGGATTCCTTCAGCGGGATCATACAGTTCAGTCACAGATAATCAGAATAAGAATTATTTAAACAGTAAAAACTCATTGTGTAAAAATAAGGGGGATGAACCTAATAAGTAAGTAATTAGTTTGTTTATTTCATTCTTTATTGTTAAAAACTAAGTTTACTTTTGTCTCCGCCCACTAGCCTAAGGGAAAGCACAGTAGTCTCCTGATTCGAGTAAAAGTTCTCAGTGAGGAAACATCAGCTCTGACTTTTGGTGATTATTTCTCCCCTTCAGGTATGGTTATGGTGCAAGTATGCTAATACTTCTCTAAACATCCATAAAGTGTGCATATAGGTTGAGAAGTTTTGCATAATGTGTGTTTGTGTGAGCAAAGTCCCACTCGAGATAAGTCTTGTCATTGACATTGTAAGGTCTTTACCTTACAATAAAAAGCGCCTTGAGGCGACTATTTGTTGTGATTTGGCGCTGTATAAATAAATAAAATTGAAATTGAATTGACAGCGTTGAATCCTGCTGCATAATGTGAACATTATGTGAAAGCATTATATAAAATGTTGTAAATTGTTAATATCTTTGAATTAATTCATTTGAGTAAAGGTTTCAGTGAGGAAACATCAGCTCATCACTTTTGAAATTATTTATGGCTACAGAATGTTCATTTACTTGCTAGTGCTTTTTCCAAACAACACACATATCGTAATTCATCCCAGTGCAGTGATAACGGAGTCAGCTTGTCTAGCACACTCGTCCCATTAGTCTTCCATCAAAGACTAGAGGTTAACCACATTGCACACACCCAAAGAACCAGAAAAGGCAGTTGTCCTCACAGCTTGCCTAGTCCCACCCTTGATACACCCAAGAAACTGACAGACTATAGATTCCACTAGTTTATAGTCAAGCAGAGTTAAACCTGCTTCCAGAGACAAGAGCCGACTGCAGCCACAAGCAGCTATCATGAAGGGAGAGGCATGATATACCCTGCACACCAATCTGTTCTACAGCAAACACATAGAGACAGATAATCATTCACACTCACGGACAATTTAAAACCACCAGTTTACTTGTCCATGTCTTTGGACTGTGGGACTGTGTATGGCTGTTCTGAACTATTAAAACTGTCAGTACTGTATTATGTCTGTCATTATATACACTGATGCTTCATCATAATCCACTGGTATCTGATTTGAATCCACTTTTAGAAGCAATTTGACAGACTTCCAAAGAACTCCCCATTGTCTCAACACTGTAGCTAAAATTTATCTGCAGGTGTAGAGACAAATAAAACAAATCAGTCTATGCACTTCCGTCCAGTTTGTTGAATATAAAGGCATTCCAGCACCATCCCACCCGCTCTCCCTCCCTTTTTCTCATTTATCATGGGGATCTTCCAGACCCAAAAGCCACCACCAGTCCTCGGTGAGGCTCAGCTCTGATCCATCTTTCTTCCATACACCAATCTATCTACAGTTTAAGCTGTAAAAATCTTTCAATAAAACTGAGTCATGGTTTTTCTTTTGATCATGTAAAACATCAACTGACATTTCCTTTAGATATTAATTTTTACAAAAACATTTTATATGGATTTCCAAGCTGTGTTTGAAGGTGATTAATTTGCAATAAAAGTATACATTACAAGTGTAACGCTTTCCACTGAGTTCCACCCAGCACATCAGCACCTTTGAAATGAGTCTGAAATCCTTACATGCATCAGCTGCAATTCTGCACTTGGATGCACAACATTAGAGAGCTGATTTATGTTTAACATTTCCTCATTGGAGTTTTACTTTTAAGTGGGTTTGATGGACAGAACCACAGGCTCCTACACACACAATCACTGAAGCAATTGATTGATTGACTAAGCTAAAGCGGCAGCTGTTATATTTTAAATTACCATAAATTCTAGAGGCTAAAACCTAAAGAAAACAAATTAAGCGCCCATAACTGTAAGACTAAACTTTGCATTGCAAAGTGTCCTTTTACATGTTTTCTTCCTCACATGTTGATATTTATCATCTGACTAAAGAAGGAATGCCCCAGATACCAATTTAGACTACGACAAGCAGCAAAAACACAAGTGACAGATTTAGTGCTTGTGCCCCTTCTACCCCAGGCCATGCCTTGTTTTTCTGCACAGCATGTAAAGGAATTATGTTTTGATGCCCTGCTCAAGAGACTGTCTTTGCCTTTAACCAAGATGCTGAACCAGGACTAGAGCTGGTCTCCACAAGACTGGCTACCCCCTCACAACTTATAGTGAGGAAAGGTCAAATAATAAGCGCATGCTTCCTCAGAGGGACAAATAAACTGAAGTTACTAAGGGCCTTGCCTTGGCCCTGTGTCATGTGTGCTTTACACCCTCTTCAGAGTGTAAAGGGGGTGGCTAGTGGCAAGGGCATATAGAAATGTTTTGTAACTCATTTTCCTATGTCTTCAAAGCAGAAGTGCCCTTGTTATTATTGGCAATGGACACCTTTGTACACAACACCCCTACAGCCACAACAAAGACAGGAAGCTTTGAGTTCTAGATTGTATGTGTGTGTGTGTGTGTGTGTGTGTGTGTGTGTGTGTGTGTGTGTGTGTGTAATGCCTGGGCATGATACAGAAATGAGAAAATCCAGGTGAATCTGTGGATAGACAGAGTTTAAGCCCCCCACAGTTAATGGGGAAACGACCCTCTCTCTCTGGGTGATGTCACCGAGGCCCCTCTCTCGCTGTCCAGGCTTCCAGCCGGCTGGGGCCACATACGGTGTTTTTTTACCTGCAAATGTTGTTTACTTGAGGAAAGGACTGCATCCAGAAGGCAACTCGTTTTGATTCTAGCCAGCAGTGTTTGGCAGATTCTCTGGTCGTGGCTGTGGCTGAAACACATAACAGGAGCCTTTTGAAATTTGGATCATGCATCTGTGTTTGAGAACTGAAATGTTTGAACCTTTCATTAAAAGTGTTGGTTGGGAGATAATGCCCTCAGCTGCAGAAGACTGGCTATCTTCATTTCTATAGAGGATTTCACTGTTAAGCAGCCTGGCAAAGTGCACTAATGTAAAACCCACTTAAAAAGATTTATGAGTGTATCATCAAAGAGGTAAAGGGAGAAAGGTCATATTCTTCATGTGGCCAATCCAAACAACTGACAGACTTTAAGATATTGCCCCCATACCACCATCCAGCAACCACTGAATTGCCCCAAGAAATAATGCTGAACCAGAAAGGAGATAATAACATCACTATATATAATGCTGCTGTCCATGAGTGTCAGTCAGTGCATTTGGTACACAGTAAACACAGCATGTTTTCTATTACAGCTTCTGCCAGCACAGAATTGGTTCAAAAGAGGGACTGTACATTTTGCTTTTACATCTGCAGCTTAACTGTTTGCTGAGGAAACAGACAAGTTCAGTTTAGTCTGTAAAGAAACAACCAACTCTTCTAAAAGTAACGAGTACTCTGCAGCTCAGAAACAAAGAATTAAGTCTTAGTTGAGACGTAATGCCTTCCAAAAGGAAAAAGGCTTAATGACCAAACTCCTCTAAGCTGCAGCACCTGCAGCTTGTATGTATCTGCAGTTTGTTTCATAGAAAAACTGCTGTACTCAAATATATACATGGGATATATGCATTGATTAGTGTGTAATTATTCCTTCCAACAAATTGATGTGTGCTCATAAACTTAGAATGGATCCATTAAAAATACACAGGAGGAAGAGCTGGCTTGTGGAAGCCACTATCTTGAATAGAGTGGCTGAGATGAACACCATCATCCCACCTAACCGAGTTTTATGTGTGTGGCTACAGATCGGCCACATATGTACTATTCTTTATAATTTACTTTTTAATTTAACGATAATAAAAATATGTGTGGCTATTAAACATTTGTATATTCTCACCATCTCTCTCTTTTTCGCTCTCAATCCTCCCACACGTCCTCATTTTTGTATTTTCCTGATAAAGAATAAGAAATACATGAAGTCAAATGTCTGAATTTAAACATCTTAAACAATTTTCCAGCAAGTGGAGGACAAGATCTTAACAGATCTGACACCAGAATGAACTAATGCAGTCACTGTGTCACTCCACTCTCCACTACAGCTTCACACAGCAGATACTATATTTGTCGCGCCTATATAATGTTCACAATCATTCATACGAGATGAGTGAAAATCTGTTTATAAATAGTGTTTCATGTTGTACAGCACAGCTGACAGGTCAGCTTTCCCTCGCAGACTGCAGATGCAATGTTGTGCAAAAGTGAGCCACACCCCTGAGCCAATCTTTTGTTGCTGTTTTTGAAGGGTTTTTAAGCAAATGTTGTCCAGGTTTCCTGAAGGTCTTTCACAATGTCTTCTTTGAGCAATATCTGCTCATTCGGTTATTGGACCTGCGCATTATCATTGGTCACTTTTTTTTGTTAAGCCACTCAACACTGACCTATAATTATTCAAGTATAAAAACGAGTTTTTTGATCCTATAAATAAAGGACAGCACAGCTTTACATGCATGAGGGCTGCGGGCAGCCACGTGCACGTGACATTTTTGGGAGCAGGTGCTGAAGCCAAAAGGATTCATAAAATTAAAACCAACAGTAGAATATTTAACTTATTTATTTTTGCTAACACAGTCAATACACATCTAAAGAAATGATCAGATTGCATAAATGAAAAACAGGCCAAAACAAGGCCATATTGTGCACACTTTTTAATAACTAAATTTCAAAATAAGTAAGATTTTATATGAAATTAAACAACTGACCCCCCCTCCCCCCAAATACGTACTGACAAATGTCAGTAAATATTGGGACTGCTTTAAAATTACGTATTTCTTGTCTCGTGAATACAAAACAGGTAGGCTACGTGTTGTTCATGGATGGTCTCTGTATGAAGAGGCAAGTGCTTTCAGCAGGTGTGACACCTAAATGCACCCCCCCCCCCTTTATTAACATTATAGCACTGCTGAAAATGTTAATGTTGGGTTTTGTGGTTAATTTTGGACCAAACGATGCACAAACACTGTTGGTACTTGGCTGTCTGCTGCTGTGCGTCAGAGACATGCGCAGCACTGGTGTGGCCTGGCACTCAGCACTGATCCAAGCTGATCACCAGCTGGTAGTGGGTTGGATCAGGTGGCAGGGAATAATGCAGACATGTCACACCTGGATGTGTGGTGAGGGTACACTGGGAACACCTGGCAGAAGTCCCAGACTGCGAGACTTTTAATTCCCACCTCTGGCAAAACTTTGCCAACATTTCAAGGGAAGCTGAGGACATTGCGTCCGAATGGACCATGTTCCACAAAATCATTGTTGAGGCTGGCCCATGGTGCTGTGGCTGCAAGGTGTTGTGCCTGTGATGGTAATCTACACAACAGATGGTCTACACTGAAGGTGAAGGGAGCCATCGAGTGGAAGGAGTCTTTTTGGGGTTGATTAGCCTACAGGATCTTGTGGTCTTTTTCACAAGAGAGGGGAGATGTGAGCAGGAGACTGACCGATTGGGACTGCGACTGCAGTAATGTGCAAGCGGCACTGGTCTGTAATAGTACAGAAAGGGGTGAGCATGAAAGCAAAGTGCTCCATTTACCAACCTAAATCCCTACCCTCACCTATGGCCACAAGCTTTGGGTAGTGACTGAAAGAATGAGATAATGGATACAAGGAGCCAGTTGAGGTGGTTTGGGCACCTGACTAGGATGCCTCCTGGGTGCCTCTTGGGAGATGTGTTCTGGGCATGTCCTACTGGGGGCACTTCTTGTAAAAGCAAATATATTTGGCTCAGCCGTGCATTCAGACCTTGATTGTGATTGTTGAAGTTGCCAGACATGACAGGCATAAAGAAAAGTGGATGAGTCAATCTGTTGTGTGCAGAATATAATTCCTGCAGTGGGGGAGTTACAAAATGAAATTAAGCTGGTAGGTTTCAGAAGGCACATTAGCATAATGTAGCATTCAGATAAGTTATGCTGGTGTTAATTTGGTGGGCGTGCTTAGCATAAATGCAAATTATCAATGGGTGTCTGTTTAAAATGTCAGTAGCAGTGAAGGAATGTTATGGTTAATGGGCTGGTGGGCTGATCAAGATCGTCTTCAGACACGGTTGGGTTAATTGTATGAGTCAGATTTTATCTGATGATGTTTAAAACAGCCTCTGCTCATGTCCATGCGCCTGCTACTGAGTGGTCTGCCACATTGGCTGGACTCTGTGTAAATAAGCATGCATTCCTCAAGTCAAGCACATTTTATACTCTGTAAATCTGTTTGTAGTGAGTCAGTTTATAAAAATACAACGTTACTAAAAAACATAATGTTTGAGAACATATGACGTAAAAACACAGCATGATAAAAGACATAAAATATGGCAAAATCATAAAACATCATGGGGTTAAAATTTGTTAAAACGTATGGCTGTAGGGACAAAACAGTTGTTATAGCACTTTACATTTGGGCAATTATGTGCTGAGAGAAGCTGGGTGTAGTGCAGTGGGTGAGAGGTGATCCATACATCCTCTGTGCTGTCTGCAGTGCACAGAACTGCTGCTCTCCGTCAGCGTAATGGACCACTTCACTTTCTGATTCGAGCAATTCTTATTTCTAAAAGACAGATTACCAAAACAGGACACCGGGCAGAAGAATAAAACTGATTCATTAAAACGGTGAAACAGGGTCAGCAGTGTTTTATTAGTTTAAGAGGTGACGTTTTTTGCAGACTCTGGTTCCCTTTTTGTACACAGCTGCACAGTTAATTTAAAACTCAAGTTCATTTACGTTGCTGAGATATTTATATGCTCGGACACATTCTACTGTCTGACCCTTCATTCCTGTATGAAAATTCCTGTTCCTGGGGAAATTTGGGTTCCTCATCTGCAGAATGGATTAATCAAACCACTGACCAAAGCAAGTTCCATTGTCCAACAGCAATAACAGAATCATCTGCAAACCTTTAAAATGAATCTGTCCTCCCAGCTGCTGCAACACCTGTTTGTGTAAAGCAGTGGTTCCCAAAGTCAAGAGTGCTGCGGCCCCCTTAAAAACCAGAACATCCCATGGCACCCCACACCCCCACCCCCCTGGGGGGTCTGTTAGCACTGGCCTGTGAAATTTTCCTCGCTAGAAGCCTGTCCTGATGCAAACTTGTAATTTCATGTTTGTAAAGGAGAACAACTCTCAAAATTTTATGTGGTAAAATAAAGGTTTAAAAAAACAAAACTGAATTTCTGAAAGTTGTGCGGCCCCCCTGCAGTACCTTTTGGCTGCACCACACACTTTGGGAACCACTCATATAAAAGATGAAAAAGCGAGGTGACATGTTCTTGTATGTAGTTAGAACCATTCCTAATGAGTCAGTGCCATTCTCTCTCACTCTTTTGCTGTTTCCATTGGTACCAACTCAGTGCGACTTGACTCGACTCTGCACGGTTTGTAGGTTTTCCATTAAGTCATTGTACCTGGTACCAGGTACTTTTTCGGTACCCACTCTGCCGGGTTTCCAAGCGATCTGAGGGGATCCAAAAAGGTGACGTCTAAGCCACTGACTGGCCAGGGGGGGTTGTCCCTAAAGGAAATGGTCATCGTTTGACCACGGTGTTGGTCATAAGGTGACGAGGTGGAGGCGTTTCTGTGCTTGTTGACCGATGAGAAATGGGAAAGTGTATGAGGAGGTCTCCAGGCTAATAGCAACATCTGAGTTACTTATAAATGATGTCGTGACTTCTGCCTATGTTGCTATATTGGCTCCACCCACATTGAAGTGGTATGCAGTTGTAATGGAAACAAAACAAAAGATTCGGTCCAAGTGGAATCACCTGTGTTCTATTTGTTAAGAAATCAAGAATCCAAACCACAAGATTAAAACCTGGATTTAACTGTTCAAAAAGCCTGTGTGAGAATGTAGGGTTCAATGGTATTAAGAGCAGATGAGAAATTGCACATGTTCCCTTCAAGGTGTTTAAAAAGCAGGTTAAATAAAATATTGAGCACAGCTACTCTAAACAATGCTGTATTTTAAGAGTGAGGGATCTTTTTGTTAAACTGCTTCAGAAAAGTAACTATTTGTTGAATTTGTGACTCCTATTTCTTGTGCTTTTGTGTATCTTATCGTTCAGAGCCATCTTTCATTTCATAGATAAATACATGGTTTTGTGAGTCTTAATTTTGTCCTTTTTCTGAAATATTGACATCTGAGTTACAATAGTCAAACAACTTTGACTACAGCGTGTGTAGAATAAAATGCCTTTAATGTCATTATTTGTACAATGAGATTCAGTGGCATAAAAATAGACCCTCTAAAATATACTGAAATAAAATTAATGGTTACAAAATGTATACATTGTAAAAAAATATATATATAATAATTTAAGCATATACATATGAGAGAGTGAGTAATTGTACTAGGTGGACGAATATTACACTAGTGTATAAATATTGCATATTGCACATTACAGAGGGGACAGATATTGTCCAGTGTGAATAAGAGATTTGAATATTGTAGAAAGATGTCATTTGTTTATAACGTTTCAGTTATGTGTTAATGATTCTAGGAGTCAACAACTCCCCATTACACACATTCAAAGACTCACACATATCAGGTGCTTTTAAAATTTATTGCATCTTCACAGAACAAAGCTGCATTATTTGGTCATTTTGCATAGTAACACCAGCATTAATTTCATCAGCGATCTTTTATTCATGATGTCGCTTCCCTTTCTTTTCTTCTCGTATTTCTGGCTGCTTCTGCTCTTCCAGGCACGTCACTGTAGCTCCCACCGAGTAGACTCCTCGGAATGGAATGACAACATTCTGGACTGTCAGCCGTACCTTTGTGAGTTGTTCTGGGTATGTGGGAGTGGCTGCCCGCCCCGCCCACGTACCGGGTAACTGGATCACGCCTTCCCGTCTCCAGACTTCTGGTGTGACGACGTAATCCTTACTTTTTTCCTTCGCTTGGGCCCCCGGTTGACTGCAGGCATCCAAGGCTGTGGTGCTGTAAAAGAGCCTGGTCTGTCTGGCACCTTCCTCCCGGGGTATGGGGCCTAGGGACCGCACCGGTGTGGCGGGATCAGAGTAGACCTCCTCTATGAGCCGGCCCCAGGTGGTTAGCTCCCAAGGCCCTGTCCAGCCCTGGCTCTCAGCCATCTCTCGCTGATCATCCCTCAGGTCATTCGAGGTAGGCGTATAGCCGATCTCACCGGGGTCTCTGTAGACACGGAACACCATGTTGACCTGCTCTGACATAGGCAGCGGTACCTGAATCTCCGTTCTCGCCGAGTTGTGCGGCCAGCCTCTTTGGATTGCCACTTTCCATAGCCCTATAGAGCTCAGTCCCGGGTCGCAATCTTGACGTCTCGGGGCCCCATCTCTGGGCCAGGGCAGGGCGAGGGCTCCCTCAGGCGGCGGTGGCGCCGATGGTTCCCCCCCCGACTTCAAGTCGGAGCCAGTGGTGCAGGGGGGAGTGCGCACGCCGTCCTCCCTTTCACCTTCCTCCAGCTCGTCTGGCGCTAAGGACTGCAGGGGGTCCAAGAATAACCGTACCTGCCATCCTTCAGCGCTCGCCACCTGCAGCAGTTGACCATCGTTCTGCAGCAACCTACAACGACTGCATCTCCATACCATTGCTCCATCCCATTGGCAAGTGCAGTCTTTACAGTTGGTTTTACCTCCCCGTAAAACCCACTGGGTAATAAACTTCAGCCGGGGCAAAG
>VOQJ01043065.1:0-13425 GCA_015052665.1 Apistogramma diplotaenia
AAGACGGGTCTCAGCTACTCAACACACGCAGTCAAGACGATTTGACTAGCGCGGCTACAGAGCTCCTCTTCAGTCTGACAGAACATCGTCCTTAACAGCAATGTCCTTTTTTCTCTCCACCTGCACACGACATTTTTCCATCATTAAAGCTCGTGCAATCACTTTTAGTATGCACCGATTCATTTATGCGCTTCCTTCCTCTGCCTAATTCACTCACACACACAAGCACAGAAGATGAGAAAAAGAAGCGCAATTAATAGCTCTGCTGCGTGTCACTGTGTTCAAACCACGACTGTACTCTTATAAACTGGGAGCTCCTTGCGTTTGGCTGGCACAGACATAGAGTAACATGATTGCATAGTATTCATCGTGAGAATCCTGTATTGCCATGAGGCAGTCACCCTCACAATCAGCACTCTTTTGGCATTCAGAGGGTGGTGTCTCATTCATTACCAGGGGAAGATTAGTCATCCGTCACAGGCTGCCATTGCCATGACCCGTCAGTACCAGAGAGGATGTAAGAAAGTGACAGATTGATGGCCATTGCCGAAGTTCAGCACTCTACCATGATACGAGGACACTCACACTCACTGCCTTCCTTTCTCTTCTCTTCCCTTCCCTAGCTCTTGCTCTCTGTGTCTCTCTCAGCTGTTAGTGTGCTGGCTTTCACTGATCCAGCACAGCTATATACAGTGTGACAGGTAGACAGAGAGAATGAAAGGGATAGGCCGAAAATAGAAACAGAGGTAAAGTATTTGGCAGCCAACAAAATTCTGAGACAAAAAAAAAAAAGGAAACAATGTTCTATAAAAGACTTGTGTTACCAGCATGCAACATCAGTGCAGGCAGTTTGAGAGAAATAGATGAGGTGTTGGAGCTGTTATGATTAGTCAGTCATTAGAAAATCAATTAGCATCACTGACTCAAGCTTGTCAAATCCAAGGTGGTTTTGGACAGTGTCACCAGGAATACACGATACATAGGTAACACACTCCAATGATCAGCCTTTGTTGATTTAAAGTAATGATACACAATCAAAATCAAACTTGATATGGACTAAACTGAACTGGGCTAAACTGTGTAAAAAGTGAAATCTTAAACAAGCTTGCTTGCTGTCACTAAATGAGCAAACAGCTCAGCATAACAATGGAGTTCACCTTCCCCTCGTGGGGACCTGCCAGCTTCATGTCTGTGTTATCTGTCCCCGCTGCTCTGAGAGGAAGATATGGGACACCAGATGTAGGACACATTGCTTTTACACTGATAATCTGTCTTATCTACAAGGCTTTAACTCCCTTTTCGCTGAGCTTTTATTAGCTGGCACATAGAAAACATTCATGTTGTTGTATGTAGACTGTCAGCGACCGTGTCTCGTGCACGTGATCTGCAAATGAAAGAAAGAAAACAGTATCATCATTTAAAGTCTCCTGACCAGAGTGTAATTAAAATGGCACCGATTTCGTGTGATTGCCTTAATCAATATTTCAACATTCCTTGTGTGGCACCTCCTATATTAATCACAACAATGAGCACTGCAGTTTTTCAATTTTGCGCGACACCTCAGAGTCTTTTGAGGCTGTGAAATCAGCAACATTGATGCTATTTGTGTAAGCTGCATGTGCAGGTTTGCAAATATTTGTCTGCTACAGATTTATGCTGATTGCTTTGCATCTCATTAAAAGAGTGCAGTATTCCAAGAGGACCTCCTGGTCTGTTTGTAGCCAGATTTATTGAAGGATGAGAGCAGAGCCATCATGCGGTTTAAATGTGTTATTCTCTCCGCTTTTGATGGTTTCAGGTTTAAGTGCACGGTCACACTCTGCCAGCTCTCATCTTCAGAGAACAAAGAGAGGTCTTTTGGGAGTTCACGCCACAAAGTTATACTCCAAGGGCATTGGACAGGAGCCAGCTTCCTGCTGCATGCCTCTTTTCTAAAAATCATCTATTTTTCCTTTTGAACCCCTTCATCACCCCCACACCAGAAACAGCTGAGCATCTGAAATGAACAGCTGATTATCTGACGACATATTTACACTGCAAAATTGTTATTTAACAGGCTGATGAGTCAACAGCTTCAGATCTCTAGAGCAATTAAACTCTTGTCTGCCACATGTCAGTTGCATAGCTTCCTTCCAAAATAGATTCTGTCCATGTCGCCGATTAGACTTCTTATTCCAGCAGGGTGTTCTCAGACTCTGAAAACAAAATGCTCGCATAAGACTAGTTTGATTCACTAATAAAATAAGTAAATAAATAACAGCACATATCAAAAAGATGTTTCAGACATGCCGAGTCCATCTCAATTCTTGTTGGCACCTGCTGTTTTTAAGTGATCTTCAATGATAGTTAAGCATCTGGCAAATTCTACCAGTGTCTGCATGTGGTTGAAGTATTAATGGTTTTAATGGATACAATGGTTCAACACTGGCAAATGAAACAGAGAAAGGAGGGATTGACAGTGCATGTCATGAATAAACTAATCTTGGCAATAATTAAAATGTGCTAAGAAAAAAAAATGTAGGTTTTCTCACAATTGTCACTCAGGTGTGTATTTACCTCAGATAAATTGCCACGTCTCAAAGGGACAAGAAAAATATGCCGGCTAGAAAAGATGGAGTGAGAATATAAGATTTCTCTGCGTGGTATTTTGTTTCATTTCTTTCAAAACATGGTGATAAATCTGTTTCTTTTCCTTTATTTATGAAATAAATTACACGGCATAAATCAAATATGGCCACAAGTCAGCTAGCTTTCACATAAACTTAAAAGAAATGAGCACAATTCCAGCCCTGAGCAGGAACCTGCAGAACTCCATTTGTCAGGGCTGAAAACACAATACACACATAATTACCAAATCAAAACTGGACTTGAGGGAAAAGTCCACGAGCGTATCCTTCATTTCGCATCAGAATGATTTGTCTCCTCTCAAAAAAAGTGTTTACAGTCACAGAAGACAAATGCAGAAGCTACGGGGCTGTGCAAAAGTCTTGAGCCACCCCTCATTTCTTTATATTGTGTTTGGAAAATGGGAAATAGATTTATTAAAACATGTAAATGGAAATACAGAACAATACAATTCTAATGAGTCTGAAAGTCAAAATTTGGTATGAACTACCTTAGAGATGTTTTCTTGTACTTTCTTTAAGTAGTTTTCGACCGAAGCACCAGATGCACCCCTCGGGTCCCGTGTCAGGTCTTTTGGATGTTTTTCCTGTTTCTTAAGGACATGACTTTTAAGATACTGTTCTTCTGCTGTGGATATTTTTTTTAGGATTGGACTAAAAATAAGTGAAAAAGCAGACAATATATAAAGAAAAACTTTGAAAGACCTTCAGAAAGCCTGAAGAACTGTTGCTCAAGACCACTTCAAGAAAGTTTGGCTCCTTGGAAGCAAAATATAAAGAAATAAGGGGTGGCTCGGGACTTTTATACAGCACTCTATATTAACCCATAATCAATAATTATTTGTCAGTCTGTTTTCAAGAGTGTAGGCTGTTAATGCAGTCACCTTGATTTGCATTAATATTTGCTGAGCAGCACCTCCTAAATTAATCTAAAAATGTGATCTGCTGTTGTTCGGCTTTGTGGGACATCTCACAATCCTCTTAGGCAAATAAGATACAGTGCATTTAAACAAGATAAAAATATTTCGCTGCTATTTATGGAGCTGCATGTGCAGGTATATGTATATGTTTCTTTCAATGGGTATAAAATTATGCTAGTTTCTTTGGCTTTGAGTGAAGGCGTGCAGTATTCCAGGAGGACCTCCTGGCCTGTTGGTGCAGGTATATTGCCGGATGAGAGCAAAGCAATCGTGCAGTATAAATGTGTTATTCTCTCTGCTTTTGATTGCTTCAGGTGTAAGTACATGGTCACACTCTGCCAGCCCTCATCTTCTGAGAACAAAGAGAGGTCTTTATGGGAATTCAAGCCGCAAGGCTGTACTCCAAGGGCATCAGATATGGAGACAGTAGCCAGCTTCCTGCCGCATCCCTCTTTACTAAAAATCCTCTTTATTTCCTCTTTCTTTCTATTTCCATCTCTTAAATCATTCATCACACACACATACACACACAGAAGCCACTGCATGACATGAAACAGCTGAGGATCGGAAGTGATATAAAACAGCTGACATATTTACATTGCAAATTTGTTATCTGAATAACAGTTTGATGACTAGACAACTTGAGCTCTCTGGAGTAATTAAAATCTCCTCTGCCACATGCTAGTTATGTAGCTTCTTTCTAGAAAGCTCATCCACAGAAACACAGGAAACCTTAGCGGACAAAATTTATACAGACACTTTGATCCAGGCCTCATATTTGGCTTCTCGTGTAAATTGAATGGTGAGAAATGTCACTCGTGTTTTCTCTCTCTCACACACACACACACACACACACACACACACACGCACACACACACATGCACTCTGTCAAGAAAAGCTGCAAAAACATTTCCACAGCCTTTAATTCTCCAACCAGCTCGGTTTTCAGAATCTGGGAAGGATAAGAAAAATACCCCGGCTACAAAAGATGGAGTTAGACTACAGGAGCTCTCCGCATGGTATTTTTGCTTCATTGCTTTAGGTGATAGATCTATTTCCCTTCCTTTCTTTATGAAATAAAATACAAAGAATAAATCAAATGTGGCCACAAGTTAGGTAGCTTTCACATATGCTGGAATGTGTCCACATGTGGCCTTCAGCAGCAATAGAACATACTAATAATTACTAAATCAAAACTGGCCTTCGGGGTGAAAAATCCACAAGCCTATCCGTCATTCAGCACCTTCCAAAACACGCCGCAAGAGATAAATGTAGAAGCAATATAACTCCTTTGAACATGATTCATACTTGTCATTATACCTACAGCAATGCGACTGCTTTTGACTGTATCATAATAAAAAATGTTAAAATCAATAGTAATTTTGATGTATTCATTGTTTAAAAAGCAAAGGAATTATGTGAAATATCGCACGGGCCTAGAGACTCATCTGTGACCAGCTGGTCAGTGAAATATGGGTGTTCTTCTACTATTTGGCAAGTGGTTGCTGGCAGTCACGGCGAAATCATTCTTGCAAGACTACAGCCTGGTCAGTGAGCCCCCCTTGCTTCCTAAGGAAATCCACAGACACAGAACCAAAATGAATGACTGAGCCTATAAACTCATCGGGAAAGTGTTTACAAAGGTCAAGGCAGAAAGTTGCTTTCCTGTAGACTTCTGTAGGACCTTAAGTCTTATTGAAATAACCGTCTAGTGGCTTCCAGGTACAATGCAGGCTTAATGCACTTCTGCTTCAGCTTCATTTATCCGACCTGGATGTTTTATACCATGTATGGGGAATTCTGTTTAGGTCATTTCCATCTTTTCCTCCAGTAACAATAACTCATAGGTCTAGAATAAAATAGAACTAGGGATAATTTTATTTGTCATCATTTTTCATAACAAAGTCATTTGAATGCAGTGGGCTACCATTCCCGGTAAAGAGCATTCATATCCTGTTTTCTCACATGACAGCTTGCCAATTCCAGCCTTTTACTTATCAACCTACACATCTGAGGAGCTCATTCGGTGTCTCCGTGGTTACAGATGCCACCTTTCTAGTCTACCACTCACATCAGCATTGCTAATAAGCAGGCAAATACTGTTTAGGGACTGATTTATTTAAAGGGTAGGCTGGGTAGAAAGTGACACACTGTTCACAACAGTAGTCACCTCAAGATGCTTTACACTGTAAGGTGAATAACTTACAATATTTAAGTGAAATTGGCTCAGAAACCTGTTCATGAAGCCACGAAGTAACAACTGTGTCTGTCACGCATGTGTGTTTCTGTTTGAAAGCTTAGAATGGATCAATAGCCATCAGGTGCATGAGATTCAGGTCCAGCAGCCTTGAATCCTCTTAAAGCTTCTGATGGTTCGAGTAATCTGGGAGAGGCAACAAGTGTGTATGTGTGTGAAAGTGCGTGTGTGTTTGAGTCTGGTCCACGTGTCCTGTCGCCTCCAATAATGGCCGTCTTCCAGAGGGTCACGTGCCTCACGGAGTTTGAGCCCTTGAAGTGTTCGCTATGCGGCACATGAGATGGGTGACGAGGGAAGACACAGAAAGAAATGGAAGGCAGACACAGACACACACATATGAACACAGTGAAGGCTCAGCGCCAAAGCCAGCTGGGCAATTTAACCAGGCAGTCAATTTATTTGACAAATCTGTCACATAAACTTGAAACTTTCTCCAGTTTTAGTCATCATTCATCTCAGCACATGTGGCATTGGAACATTGGTGGCCACTAAGCAGCAAAAATGAAATATCGGTAAAATCTTTCAGTTCAATTTGTTCAGGGAATTATTTCCAATAGTACATGTATGTTTTGTTTATGCAGTATCTTCTAGCAATGCAGTCCCAGATTGTAGCAATTAACAGGAATGACAAGAGGATGAAATAAATAGATTGTAAAGCTCCTCATCAAATAATCTTAGGGCCATAGCAGCAAGCAGACAATATAGGGATTGATATTGATTCAGACATGTGTGCAGTGTGTCACCACAAAGCCTATTTTGAATTTGTGAAGATAGAGAATAAGAGAGGGATTTAAGCATAAATAAGAGATGGCAACAAGACAGCGATGCCACGATGCTGGTCAACACACACACACACACGTATACAATGAATATTGAGTGTGTCTGATCTCGGTAACAGGCCAAAACAGAGCAGGCTGATTGGAGGCCTAACGGATGAGACTCAACAACACTTCGAAAGGCTTGATGTTGAATAGGAACTGGATATTGAATTTCAAAGACACAAACAACATTCAGCAGGCAGGGAGGGCAGAGCTTCCTCTTATGTGCGCCCTGTGTTGCTGTTCTCATAGGAGCCATACACTTGTCTGCGCAAGGTGGGGCCAGTGATCAATAACCAGGAGAAAGTGGCCGCTTGCCTTGATCCTAATTAGTGCAGGGTTAGAGCAGATTAGCCTGCACCTGAGCCCTATCTCAGCCTTTTTCAAACAACAACTCCCCCTCCAATCAAGCTGCCTAGAAGCACCAGTATTATTCAGGTATATACTTGGGTGAGGGGATACCACTTGGTCTGGATATGAAAAGTCTTCATCTTTTCCTCTCATCTTGTTCATTGTTTGAATCTGTTTGACTCTGGAAATATCAAACTTAGGCCAAAGGTAGTGCACTGAAAATGTGGGTCAATCACAGATGGGCGTGAAGCAACAGTCTACCTTATGATAATAGCAGTTATCATGGCAACAGAGGGTTTACCTGTAAACCTTTGCTATTGTGTTATTGCAGCCAAGTTCAGGGAACATTTTGAAAGAAGTGACAGTCAGGAGATTAGTATGTGTTCAATGACGTTGAGTGTGTGTGCGTGTGTGTGTGAATGTTCAAGAACTTACATGCAGGCCACAAGCTCCAGTCTCCAGTCTCGAGTTGTGAATGGACAGCTGCTGTAAACAGATTATATACAGATGCTTCTGTTTGTCCCTAAACTACATCAAAGATTCTGACCTTACTGAACCATATGGCGCATTTGTGGCTTTAATTTGTTGTTTATTTCCTTTAATTCTATAGTCATAAGCAGCACATGTTGTAATACCACAAAAACTCTCTTTACATCGCTTTGTTAAAATAATAAATGTTAAATAAATATGCAATGTAGCTATAGAATACATACACTGATCTTTCCAGAGTTTTCTCTGTGCCTTGGTAAGCTAATGTGGAATACTCTCCAACACACACACAAAAACACTCCCGTCTCACACACACACAAACACACACACACAAAAAAAAACCAGCTGATCCAAACCAAACATACACAGCGTACAGAGCAAAATCTGCTCCTCTCAGACTTTCTTGGAATTTTTTAAAGTCATCTTGAGCAATAATTTTCTGAAGTTCCAGCAGTTTTCTTTGGGCAGTGGACATAAGCAAAGAACAATTTTAATTTGCATCTTTTGGCACTTTGTTACTAGCAGTCTGTCACAAAAACCACATGATTTGTTCCCATTTCTGTAGCCGAATCTATGAAAATACCAAAGATAACACGGTTTGACAGGCAGGAAATTGTATTTTTGCACCAAGAAGGTGATTCCCAAGAGCTGATAGCTGAAAACTTGGCACATCTCAGCATGGTGTGCAGTGCATAGTTTAAACAATTTTAAGAAACTGGACAACTGGAGGGCAAAAGACGATGTGGGAGGCCTTAAAAAACTATCTACCGCAGATTAACAGTACCTCAAAGTCATATCCTTAAGAAACAAGAAAAATTACAGCAAAGACCTGACGCAGGACCTGACAGATGCATGTGGTTGATCCAGTGACTGTTCACTAAAGCCTCATCAGAAATAGTCTCAATGGAAGGGCGGCTGTCAAGAAGCCGTTCTTAAAGAAGAGAAACAGGGAGAAAAAGCTGAGGTGTGCCAAATTACATAAGAATTGGACTGAAAAATCAGTGGCAACAGTTCTGATAGACTGCTGATCCAAATTTTAAAAATTCAACATTACTGAAGCAATGTGGGATAGAGGATGGAAGAAAAGGCAGCCAACATTCAAAGAAGAGCTTTGAATGACTGTCAAGAAGCCTGGAAAACTATTCTTGAAGATTGCTTAAATAAATTATAAGAAAGCTGCCTAAGGGAGTTCAGACTGTGATGAAGAATAAAGGTGGTCATACAGAATTTTGACTTTCAAGCTCTTCAGAATTTACCAGCTCTGTTTTTGCCTTATAAACTATATTTCCATGTATGTTTGCAAATGTTTCAGTACATCTCTGCACCCATTCCCCTCATTTTCCCAGCAGACTGTTGGGAAAGAAATTGGCTAAATAAGCTAAATTTGTCAACACGACCAGCCTGAAGAGGCTTAAGTGCAGATGTTTACTGCGACTGTCTGCTTTTATGCTTTTTGAATAGCTAAACTTAAAACAATAAATAAATAAACAAAAGCTAAGAAATTTCAAACAATAAAATCTAAACTGAAAAGAATAAATCCACTCTGGAAACTCACTTCAAATGTGTCTGAGTAGGTTCTTCTTGGGTACTCTGACTCCCTCCAGCAGTCTGAAGGCATGAATGTTATTTAGTGATCATAAATGTGCCCTAGGTGTGCATGTGAGCATGAATAGTTATCAGTTTCTCTGGTCCTGTGAAATGTGGTTACGAAAATGGAAATATTGAAGATTTCCCAAACTAATCCAACCCAGGATGTAATAAACTGCAATTTGTGACCAAACACAGAATATGATTATTTTAGGTATAGATTTGATTCCATTCAATTTATTGTCATTGCATATGTCACAAGTGCAAGACATCTTT
This sequence comes from Apistogramma diplotaenia, assembly GCA_015052665.1. Classification (NCBI taxonomy): domain Eukaryota; kingdom Metazoa; phylum Chordata; class Actinopteri; order Cichliformes; family Cichlidae; genus Apistogramma; species Apistogramma diplotaenia. Next base: position 9,323 of record VOQJ01043065.1, read on the forward strand.
AGCTTTATAACAAAATTGTCCTTTAAAATGTAGTTACTTACTTCTTCTAGACTTGTCCTAGTTATTACTGCAGCACCTTTTACGTAAGCTATAAGTCAACAAAACTTCTTTGGAAAAAAAAAGGATACTGAAATGGCAGAACGAGTCGAGTCCTGCCTGTAAACCTACAGTGTGTGATGTTCACAGCTCCTCTACCAGCCTGACCTGGTTTGGTCTGACACTTCTTCTTGTCATATGCATGTATACAGAATGAAAAATCACACCAGCAGAAATGCAGTACGAAACACACACTCTGAGACACCTTATCCCCCTGATAAACACTCATCTAGCTAGCAATCAAACCTCATCCAGACTGGGAATAAGTCATGGATTAAATCACACATACAGGCCCTCACATTAGAAACAATATGTGGCTACATACAATTAGGTCCATAAGTTTTTGGACTAATTTTAATTTTTTGTAATTTTTCCTATGTATTGGTAGAGTATAGAGGAAAAACTAATATAATTTTAAATATCAGGTCTGTGTTTAATAACAGTTAACAAAAGTATTGTAATAACAGTTTAATAACCATTTTATGCACAGTCACTATTTTCACAAGGTCAAAATTAATTCGACAACTGATTGACAAGCGGCTTCGTGGCCAGGTCAGATCTTTTCCCTCATTACTCCATGACAAATTAAGCAGATAAAATATCTAGACTTGATTCCAACTTGTGAACATTTGGGTTGCATTTGGCATCTGTTCACCTGAACCGGTCATTTCTCAAACCTGGTGTGTGTATGGCTGCCAGTCGTGTTTATTGATGATGGGACTGCTGATAGAAGTATCAGGAGGATTCGTCAAGGGAGGGAACACAGAATTTGGTGATGCCATTAAAATTGATTTTTTGCCTTTGCACTCTGCTGAAACAGAGGCAAAATTACCTAAATTGTGCCACTGTCCAAAAACCTAACTACATGCAAGCCATCTCCTGAGTCAACCTGCATTCTCATTCAGAGAAAGACGAGCATCTGTAGCCCTTCCACCAAACACGGGGAGTCTGTTAACCGTAAGGCTTTTGGAAAAGTCAAGAACTTTCCCAACCTCCACAATTTTATCCTGCCCACTACATTCATGAATAAGCTGCAGCAGTTGGGAGAGAAGCTGTCTGCTCTCTGGCAGCCTCGCTCACATCAGCTCCAGAAATGAGTGTATCAGACAGTTGAGATTTCTCTTAAGTGCCTCTTCATGTACTTTTCTCCTGATGACAAATGGGACTTGGCCTCACCTCTCCTTAAAGGGGACTACCAGCAATAGAAGAGGAAATGAGGAAATCTAATCATGGCGATGGCGACGATGACAAATAATTAAAGACCGATATACTTAATTGATTTTAGGTGATTAATTGACGAACAAAGGCAGCACAGTGGTGGAAAAAGGATATTATTATGCCATTATTATCTCAGCATGAGTGGGTTTTTTTTTTTTTTCACCGATGTGGGCCAAACTGCTGTCTGCTTTTGGTTTTATATTTGGGTTTGCGGTGCTGCAACGCTGTGCAACCTAAAAAATTTATAATCAGAGCTGAAACTACAGTGTGCATGAAATGAACGAACCCAAAGAGACTCCCCTGAGACACCAAAGACAGATTACGTACCTGTGTGAGTGAGCGCGAGTACGCTTGCCGCACCACTCATACACACACACCAGCTCTCTGGGAATAACTCATTTATGACTGTCATCATATTAACATAACACTGTCTAATGAACATAACCTTCCACAGCTAATTTGAATGACTCCTAACCCTCTTTCTCTCTCATTTCCATTGAACGACTTAACAATGTTACCCCAGTCAGTTAATGAAGATAAAGCACTTCAGAAGCTTTGCCAGTAGCACGCAGCGGGCCAGTGTTTCCAAACCAAACCTGGGGGCTGAGACCCCCGTGTGGAATCACAGCATAGCAGAGAGAAGAAACATTTGTTACACAGCAGCTTTTAACACTGTTTTGCAGCCTTTGTGTGTGTTTGATAGTTTCTTTAGGTGTCTAAAACATATTTGGAAACAGCAGCCAATGCTTGCAGCTTGACATTACTTTAAGAGGTTGAACACTGCTCTAAGCCAAAGCTTGAACGAGAAAGTTTAAATTAAAAAAAAAAACCACAAGGGAACAATCATCTAACAAAAAGATAATAATAGTATTACAACACGCAATTTATCAAGCTCCCTTTGAGAAATCAGCTTGGACAACAGCCACCTTGTGTCGCCTTGCTTTCCACTTCAAACTGTTTCCATTTTCAGCAGCATTATGATTGAACCCGATACCGTTTCCTCTGCTCAGCTCGGCTCAGTCGTAACAACTCTGAGTTCACCGATGGCCTGGGGGTACTTAAATCTGCATTTCCTCTCGCTCATGCATACTAAGAGCAGAATCTGAGAGGCCTTTTTTTCCCCTGTCCCTCTCTCAGTGCTGAATTGTACGTCACTATGTAAGCAGCATCCGAGATTGAAAGCTGCATGCTGGCATCTACCGTTCACTTTGGGCACAAACAGGCCTGTGCGAGTCATCCTCGTTTATTTAGCCTTTGTTAGGAAAATGGGTACTGAGGGTACTTTTCTGTGTTCAGAATTCCATCAATTTTGACAAAACTCCACTGGCTGATATGCAGCTCCAAACTGTGACACAGCTTCCACAGGTGACTAGACATTTGTCTAAAATTTTTAATTCTTGTCTTCACCACCTCATAAAACTTGTTGCTGCCGATTCTCAGCGCGGTTCTTGTGTGATTTGGCACAGCTCAGCCTTTTCTCTGAGTTTCCCTTCTTTAATGACTTCTTGAAAGCTGGTCTGAGCCCATTTCTGATCCTTCCTTGCCTATAGATGAATCAACTGAAGCACACAGATGCATCGCTCAGGTCGTTGCTGGATTTGGTCATCTAGGTTTCAGGTCTGCCAGTTTGTTTTTTCCTTCATCCTCCTTTTCTTCAAATTATTTAAAGAGACTGCACATTATGCAGGTCATAATGCATGGTCAAAATCTCTCTAGGAATCTCCTTGATGATGCATATATTCATCAAACCATGTTATTGTTGGGATTTGTCAGTTAACTAAGGAATTTGCAACAAGTCGTGTTTTTGCTGGTAACAAAGTGCTTAAATTTTACTTTCTTTGCCAAGTTGTCTCTTATATGTAGACACAACCACTTAAAAAAAAATAAATAAAAAATGAAGGGTGTCTCAAGACTTTTGCACACCATTTAGTGTTTTATTATACTGTTTTTGTTTTTTTTTTATAAAAGGCATTGGCAGTTTTAATGGAATACATCATAAGACATTGTGCGTATTGTTTTGGACAAAGATGTTTTCATTCTTTAACAAGCCTGACCAAGAGATTAAACACATACGTCATTTTGTAAAGTAGACACTGAAAAGTATAAACATGCATCAAATTCATTGTGGATAATCCATAAAATGCAATTCGATGTATGTCACAATAAACACAGTGTGAGAAGTAAATGACACGGTTTTAGGCCAACCTGAATGTTCCACTTCCTCTCCGTCCTTGGTCAACAGCAAACTTTGCACACTGGACTAAATCTCTGTAACATTAAATGATTTGCACTTGAGACTTAAAGCAAACATTTGGTCAAAGTTGTGTAAACAGTATGAAAAAGGCACAAGATTTTTTTTTTTTTCACGATTTGTACATCTGTTAATGTGGTGTAAAGATGCAAGTGGAATACTCTACAACAAGTAATGTGTTGATCCACGGCTTCACTTTAGAGCACAACAATGCTAACAGTTATTGATCTCCCTATTAGCATCTAATATGAAAGAATACCATTCAATATCTGACAGCAAAAAAAAAAAAACCTGCTTCATTTTTTTTGTCGCCCCCTCCCCCTCCCCAAACACACACACTTTGAGAGCACTCCCTTTGCCATTCATTTGCCAAGCGGCATAGTTCAAGCAATATGAAAAACATACAAAAATCATGATTATATTCCAGTTAATATGTTACATTTTCAAGTATTGGGAAATTCATCTCAAAAATTGTCAAGAAGCTAAATGATTTACAAGAAAACGCCGCCAAGCATCAACAGCTACACTGATTTGAAGA
>VOQJ01043066.1:4491-27425 GCA_015052665.1 Apistogramma diplotaenia
AGTCTTCTGCGGGCCGGTGACTGAGAGCCATGGACGCAAACTGCGAGGACTGGATGTCAGCTCTACCTGAAGAGCTGTGGGACATTCCTCTGACACACCTGGCCATACCAGGTATATCCACACATTTATTCGCTCCCTCTTTTCTGTTTAATCCTAATTTACCAGCTCGCCTCATACAAGGAGAACAACGCAGCAAGCAGTCATGTAGTTGCTAAAGGACAACCACGTTTCTGTGTTTGTGTTATTACAGGCGAAACAACATAAAAGTTTTAAATCACTTTAAACACAAAAAATTTCAAAGACACGATTTACCAATTTTTAAAAATGAGGGTAAAGAACACTTTAAGTAGTATTTTTTTTCTATTTGATAGAAAAAAGATAAGTGTATAAAATGTGATGTTTTTGTGATTTAAAACCCCTGTACTCACATAAACTTAGCAAACAGTAAGAAAATCTGTGTTTGGGTGATTATTTCTATGCAGTACCTCTGACATCACTGGAAAGCCTGTTTAGTTCCTCTTAAATGGAGCCATATTTGTAAGGAAAATGCATTTTTGTGCGTTGAGCGGCTGAGTTGAGTATGCGGGTTGCACCCATGAAAAACTTGTTAAATGATCTGACCAGTTAGACCAGGTCGCCATAATAGCAAAGGCTGAGCGCTCAGCTGTCGGGCCTTTGGGTCTCTCCTGACAGTGGGAACATTCCTGGTATTCCTTTTTGTAATTTTACTTTCACTCAGGTAAAGATCTCCTTTCACCACTGCCGTTATTTATTCAACAGGTCAGACTGGGATCGGACACGGGGTCGGTTACACAGAACAATCCTGACTGTGCACAGACGCAGCAGACAAAGCTGCCGCATGCGTGTCATCTTTGTGAAGCAGCCTGCACCACGAACCAGTTTCTTAACCTGCAAAACTCCACTGTGTTCATACAGGAAGCCATGATGCCATGAGTTACTGCCTGGACATACACTCGCCGTTGGTCAGGTCCGAGTCGGACTTTTTCTGGCTCCTGGATGCACTTTTCAGCTGTTTCACACGGCCGGTCATTTTTAAATGGGCCACCACGCAGGTACGCACTCAAAGAATAGAACTGAATAGAATGCCTTTATTGTGATTATACAGATGTACAATGGGGTTGGAGGGCCACTCCTGTGCTGTGCCATGATAATAGACCCTCTAAAACTATACAGAAATAAAATAAATGGTTACAACAACAACTGTGCTGATGTGAGGACATCTAAGAAGTTTTTTCTGTGGGTGTTCAGCTGAGATGGTCCAAAGTTTAAAGAGATAAATCTTGTGTGTGTTTGTCTCTTCGATGAAAGCAGCACTCGGCTGCAGCCAGAAACACTCGAAGATAATGGGAACTAAAGTGAACTGATCAGCAGCGACTGTGAGCACCTCTATAAAGGCTTTGGTGATTGCTGCTGATCAACAATCATAGGAGGGTTGTAACGCCATTAACAAACAATAAAAAGTCCATCATTCTGCAGTGAGACGAAGACGAAAACATTCAAGACTCCTGCCGTTCTTCCCGGGAGTGGACATCCCAGCAAATTCACCCCGATGTCGGACTGAGAGACGAGTAAAGGTGCTGCAGTGGCCCGAAGTCCGGACCTCGACCTGTGCATGAACAAATACCTACAAACCTCAATGCATCACTATAAAAAAGAGCGGGTGATAATTCCTCCACAGCAGCGTGAGACACTGATAAAGTCACCCAGAAGACAATGACTTCAGCTTATTGGTGCTAAAGGTGGCGACTCAAAGGGTGTATTAGACTGCACAGAGACCTGTGCAAACTGTCTCTCTCGCATGAATATTAGAGAACCAGATGAATTTCTCAGCTAAAATATCTATAAAGTATAAAAAAAATATACGAAGCAGCTGAAATCGTTAGCCAGTTATATCAAACTGTTAAAAGGGTTTTTAACAGTTCTACTAGCCAGATAAAAATGAATAAAAAAGCATTAATATCTGGTAACCATTGGTTTTTATTAAGAATTGTTATCATGAGGGATAAATAGCTGAAACTGGTCAACATGTAGAAATGAAGTAGATGAAATAGGATGTAAATAAGGTGAGCGCCCCACGGTGTTCAAACCTCAAAGAAACAGCATCCTGTGGCATTTGTACAGACGGGAGTAACCATGGTGCAGCAAAGATTTTCCTGTAAGAATCCAGTATTTTGACTGGAGAAAAAAAGGGGGGGGGGGGTACAAGCAACATCAACATCATTGAGGTCAACGACACACCCAATGAGACGGCAGAAACCAAATCACCCCTGGCGACACTTCAGGCACAGATTTTGCAGAAACGAGACGCGATGATGAGGAGAAAAATGTGTTTGCAAGGTCGAAGATGTTGCAGAGCGAGTCTCTTATCACTGTGGGTTGCCCAGCACGCACACTGAATACCTGTGTTCACTGCGGTGCAGACACACTGGATGTGGAAATTGAGAGTCATCTTCAGCGTTTACCACTACTTCCACATTGAGGCTGTGCACACCGAGAATCTGATGGAGAGCAGTGAGTGTGGTGACACTGAACACAAAAGGATCCTGCCTCACACAAAGGCAGGACGGCATTGAGAGCTGCTGCAGATGTTTCCAGCACTGAAGGCATTCTCTCTGTCTCGGCCAACTGTAGTGTTCAAGCACATCATGCACAGCGTCCACAGCGTCCTTCAGGGGTGCAGGAGAAACGACTTCTGGCGGCTAACGTTAAGGGACTACTGGCACGAACGCACAAAGATGGACCAGTTCTGTGCTGGTGTACAAGGTCCATGTCTGGAGTATCTGGAGAGGCAGGTGACCTCCATGGAAGAGTTCTCCCCCTTCATGCGGATGGATCTGAGTGAGACTCCAGACTGGAAAGATGTGGAATCCTGCATCAAGTACCTGAGTGATAAGGGGTTGCTATTGATGATGTAGCGTGTTTTGATCAGTTGATCACAGATGGGTACAACAGTGATGGCGAGTTCAAAGACCTGCAAGCACACCAGAAATGGCAAAAGGCCAAAAGCATAGATGTCATTCAGAGCTGCTGAAGACGGCTCGGTCTGTGCTTGAACTTCCCTCTCACAATGCAGATGTTGAGGCTTTTCTCACTGATGCAAAGCCGTGGAGTCGCTGATGGGGCTTCTATTGGTGCAATATAATGTCAAAGGCTCCTCCTGCAACACTTCCACGATTGTTTACTGAGAAACAGGAAACTGCTGGGAAAGATCAGCTGTGTAGAAAATACGAAGAATACTTCTTAAGAGGGAGATGTTGTTTGAATTTTATGCAGGAGAACAGTTTTGTTTAAAGGAGTGTTTTATGATTTATAAAGCAGGTTTAGGTTTGTTTGAGAGTCTTAATAGTATCTGGAGGAGGCCGGGGAGAGATTACAGGGTCAGAACATGGTCACCTTAGCATGTAATCGCGTAGAGTAAGCGAAAAAGGTCAGTAAAATAACCGTTTGAATGCAGATACTCAAAAACAGGAGGCAGCGTTTATGAAATGGTTCTTAAATGGAGGAAATCACGGGTTTAAACGAGTCCTTCATTAACAAGTGCTTTCTTCTCTCTTCCCCTTCAGAATAAAACCATTGAAGAGCAGCTTTCGATGGGGATCCGCTACTTTGATCTTCGTGTTGCACACAAACCAAACGACTCATCCAGCGACCTGTACTTCACACACGTCGTATACACTCACCTAACAGTCCTGGTGAGTTAACCCTTCGACCCCGGAGGTCACGGTCATAGAAATACAACACGGGAGAGGCCGCCTGGTTCGGCTACGCCTAAACTGGGTTTCCCTTCTCATGGATCATATTTGGTCGAGCTGCAAAGGAGAATTATTTCAGCAATATCACTATCGACCAGCTCATTGCAATGAGGCTGATACAGTTTTTATTAGGCAGTATTTACAGTGAGTGTCTCCTGTTACAGGAAACACTTGCGTCTGTTGCTGCCTGGCTGAAGTCTCATCCAAAGGAGATCGTCATCCTCGCTTGCAGCCATTTTGAAGGAATAGATGACAGATCCCACCAATCTTTCATTTTGTGCCTGAAAAAACTCTTTGGCTCTATGCTGTGTCCCCGAAAGGTGAGTTTTCCTCTCTGCACAGGTGATTTATGGTACTGTGCCTCACAGTAACTGGCCGGCCGTCCGCAGGAAGCAGTCCTCACCTTGCGGAGTCTGTGGGCGTCTGGGTACCAGGTCATCCTGTCCTATGAAAGCCAGCTTGCAGTGAGACATCAGGAGCTGTGGCCTGCCATCCCTTACTGGTGGGCTAACCAGCGCACAGCCCAGGGAGTCATCACTTACTTGGACTGGCAGAAAAACCTGGGACGTCCAGGTGAGTTTGGAGTGCGGAGGTCAGGATATGTAAACGTTTCTTTAGCATTCAGTTTAAAAAGTCTGCTTTCTCTCCTCAGAGGGCTTCTTCGTGTCCGGCCTGAACCTGACAGCTGACAGATGTTACATCACCAAGAACCAGAAGGAATCCCTGCAGACGCTCACCTACGGCAACTGGGAATGTTTTAAGACATGGCTGGAGGAGCAGAATCCCGGACCGGACCCCAAGAGCCTCAACATCATTGCAGGAGACTTTGTGGGGCTGCTGCCGTTGTGCTCTGCGGTGATTGCACTGAACCAAAAACTGCGACGGAAGAACTCCGGCCAGAGAAAAAAGCATTAGGAGTCACACTACACTCAATTTCCTGTGTTCCTGAACACCTTTCAGTTTATATGAAAATTCATCTACGCTGACTTTTAACTGAAAGAAATGAAGAAGCTGCATTTTATTCTCCATATTTTTATTCTTTTACTCCAATAGCTTTCCATGAGTCAGAGGTCAAAATGATCACACTTGACTTTTGTGCAACCCCTCGAGCTATTTTGGCTCCTCCCACTTTAAACCAAGTTTCTTCTGATTGGCTACTAGGAGCAAGAGTACAAAACAGCAGAAAAAACAGAGCCATTTGAAGTCTGAGCTTTTCATCTCCTGTGGGGTTAATTCTGCATATCTGTGCACATTATTTGAATCTCTGTGCAATCTGAGTGTTTACAAGAAAATATTGTTACAGATTTGTATCTTTATATATTTTAAAATGCTGTACAGTAAATACAGTCTTTAATTAAATAAACTGAGGTGCAGTCCTTTTTTCAACCCTCCTCCTCTCTCATCTGCCTCCAAATAGTTTCTTGTAGCGCCCATGAGCAGCGGTGCTGATGATGACCCTGACGACGGCCGAGCCTTCGTCTGCATTCACCTGCACATCCCGAACGGTGGCCTCTTTGTACAGCCAGCTGTGAACGAGCATACACGTTTTACCACACGCGATGTGTCATTCCAAACTTCCCAAGTGTGCAACCCAGATTCACAATCCCACCTTAACTGAGGAGAGCTGAGGTTAACTGTGAGATCTAAAATGTGCTTCCCCGTAGACTTAAAGAGCTCCTCTTCCACTGCTTTCTTCAGCTCTTCCAGGCCTCTCTCCTCCAGGGCTGATATAGGCAGAGCTGTGGGCTCTGCAGACTGATAACTGTGACACAAACATAGCAAAACAGGTCAGTCGTGTTACCATTAATTAAAAATAGTTGTATTTCCTAATGTAAGCGAATCCATCTAAATTTTAGGGCTTTTAAAAAATATTAAGATATTTCTCTTAAGTAAACCTTTCCATAAAAAATAGAGTAAAAAATATTGCCAAAAGTAATCACTCATCTGCCTTCACACACGTTTGAACTTCCACAAGGTTTAGGAGCGTTTATGGGAATGTGTGACCATTCTTCCAGAGGGCCTGGCGCACAGTCTCCACTCTAATTCATCCCAAAGGTGTTCTATCAGGATCTCTGTGCAGGCCAGTCAAGTTCTTCCACACCAAACTGGTTCATCCATGTCTATACAGACCTGCTTTGTGCACTGATGTGCAGTCATGTTGGAACAGGAAGTGGTCATCCCCAAACCACAGCATGATACTGTCGAAAATACCTTGTTATGCTGAAGCAATAAAGTTCAAACTCCTGAACAACAACCCCACGCCATAATCACCCCACACCAAACTTTACACTTGGTACAATGCAGTCAGATGAGAATCGTTCCCTTGGCGACCGACAAACAGAAAAGCGTGATTAGTGCCTCCAGAGAACACGTCTGCGCTGCTCTAGAGTGCAGTGGTGGCGTGCTTTACACCACTGCACTGCTCAGCCATGGAAACCCATTCCAAGAAGATTCCTGTTCTTGAAGTGACCAACTCTGCAGAAAGTTGGTGACCTCTACGCAACATGTGCCTCAGCATCCACTGACCCCACTCACACTTCCTCGCTGAGTTACTGTGGTTCCCAATTGCTTCCACTTTGTTATAAAACCACTAACAGTTATTTGTGGAATATATTTAGCAACGAGGAAATTTCCTGACTGGACTTGTTGCACAGGTATCATCCTATCACGGTACCACACACGGCATCCCCAGGTGCTGGGTTTACACACCTGTGTCCATGGAAGTGACTGGAACACCTGGATTCAATGATTTGGATGGATGAGTGAATACTTTTAGCAGTATAGTGTATCTGAGGTCTCTTAGAAGTCAAGCAGCAGTGGGATACTTGCTCTTACTTTTCGATGAGGTCAGTTTTATTGTGGACCTCTATCATTGAGTTCATCAGCCTGTCGGGGATTTGCAGATTCTTCAGGACATTCAGTACATTCACCTTCTGATTCACCGTCTCTGGATGACTGATGTCTCTGACGTGAATCAGCAGATCCTGAAAAGATGAGACACGAGTCGGCAACTCTGCTGTCAACAATACTTCCTTTGTGCTTCCAGCGAAGGAGGAGCAAAGGGATGGACAGCTATTTGAGGTCCCTCGAGGAAGAATCCCTCTAGACTCCCGTTTTAAAATGTGCAGCTTTGCAGCAATTAAAAGATAGTTTTTACTTCTATAACTAATTTTCCTTAATAATAACCATACAAGGGTGACTTTATATTTAATTAGGACTTGCAAGGGTGTGGCTGAATGCTGGTGCAGGAGACTGTAGCTGTTGTGTGTCTGCTGGCCTCCACCTAAGTCACTGAACTTGAACTCGCCACTTTGTTCGTGATGTCGATGCCTTTTGGAGCATTTTCACTTCAGAAATGCAGCAAATAATGTGGTTTACTGTGAGCTTAACTGTACTACTCATGAAAACCGGTGCTTTAGCAGGTGTTTACTTTGTTGGGACTGCATTAATCAGCAGGTATTTGTGTGTGAACCAAGTGTTCACTAACACATGGACATGACGTGAGACTTCACAAACCTGCTGCCAGCTGAAGCTCAACGCGAGCGTCAGATTGGGGAAGAATTAAGTGACTTTGAACGTCGTTTGGCTCTTTGTGTCTCTGGGTTTACAGTGGTGGTGGTGGTGGTGGTGGTGTAATGCTCTGGGCTGTTGAGTCTTGAGCTCTGCTCCAATACTCAGATGGTAAACAACATGGAAGCATGGTTCCATCCCTTTATCTGTGGTTCAGGCTGCTGGTGGCTTCAGCTCTGCTGGATATTATCTTGACATACTTTTGATAATGAGTTCACTGCACTCACACGGCCTCCACAGTCACCAGATCTCGACTTCGCTACATACCGAGTGTTTTATATCTTCCAGGGTGGCGGAGAAGGAGTCGACGAGCTGGTGGGGCAGCTGGGACAGGAAGCCGATGGTGTCCACATACAGAACAGTCATGTAACAGGGCAGCTGGCCAGCGTGGACGGTCACATCCAAGGTGGCGAAAAGCTGGTTTCTGGGCTGGAGGCCGCTGTCGCCCGTCAGAGCTTTGATCAGAGTCGTTTTTCCTGCACAGATCAAATATAATAATGTGAATGTTTTCAAAGTGAAGACGTCAAAATATGAAATCAGTCTTCTGATGCTGCTGCAGTGGGCCTGCAGTGTTTCCGGTCTCTCACCACAGTTAGTATACCCTAACACAGAGACGACGGGGAACTCCCTGTGTTTACGCTGAGATCGCAGGAGGTGCCGCTTTTTCCGAAGTTTTTCCAGTGCTGAGCGGATCTTCATCTCCCGCTCCTTCAGCAGCCTCTGTTGGACCTCGTACACTGTCTCGCCTGTAAGACCAGACACTTTATTATCATTTTCCCTTTGTGGTTACTGCCCCACACAGCTGAAGCCTTTAGACAGTATTTTAACGACGAATCCAAACGAGGCATCTTGTCTCTACAGACGCAGGCTGACGTCAGCGCTGTGGATGCTGCATTACCTGAACCACCGATGTATCTCGACCCTCCGCCCTGCTGGTCCAAGTTTGCCATTTCGTTTTTCAGACGAGATCTGCCATTAATGCAACAAATATGGTTTAACACAAACAAGAAGGCATCATCATACACACACACACACACCAACAAAGGGATCTCAGTACCTTAACAGGGGGATCTCTGCCAGTGAGATCTGCAGCTTGGCCTCTTTGGTTCTGGCGTTGCAGCGGAAAATGTGGAGGACTACTGAGTATCTGTCAAAGACTTTGACCCCCCAGACTTCCTCAAACTCCCTCTAAACAGAATTTAGTGAAAGTGAATTACAAATGAAAGAAATCTTTCGCCTACCACAGTCAGAGTTTTCAAACTTGCTCACCTCAGACGAAGGAGGCAGACGCTCAACGTTCACAAACACTGCAGTGATTCCTGCTGTTTGCCTGATTCTCTCTGAAGGGAGGAAAACATCAGATAATTCATACGTACGCAGCACTTAGACTGGACCCAAGGATTCACAGGGGTGAATCGTACCCGTGAGAGTCTGGAAGTTCCCTTTGCCAAATATCATCTTCTTCTCTGGTGTCTTAGTGGAGAGAATCATCTTGTCCACCACCGTCCAGTTCTCCAAGGTGTTCACGAGCCCCTCAGCCTCGGCCATCATCAGATCAGCTGCAAATGTAACCGTGCATATTTTTACATTTATCATCTTGATCATTTCTAGCTGCACACTCTTGTTTTAGAGTGGCTTTGTGTGAATCCCAGTTCAAAATAATTCTTCTTATAAATGCTCTCAGTGCAGCCCATCAGCTCAACCATTGTCTCTCTTCTGATTGGCTGTCACACACAAACAGAAGGTGAACGTGACACCCACCTTTGCTTTATTCCAGAAAATAAAGAAAAGCCTAAATTTAAATCCACGTTTCCATCAGTCTCGTCTGAGTGTGCGTATCCTGTTACCTGTGGTCAGATGCTGCTTCCTGCTTCCCCATTTTACATCAGGGTGGATGATGAACACCCTGTGCTGCCCCTCTCCGATGCCTGCAGGAACCTGCTCCTGGAACAGCTCCTCCACCTCAGTGTCCTTCAGGAAATCTTCCTCTTCCTCCTCCTCACTAAACCCGCTGCTGCTGCTGAGGTCATCTGTGCTCTTCAGCCTGCACGCAGAGAGCCCAAACGCCCTGTTCTGCAGGCTGGCTGCCCCTCTCTGCCGCTGAAAGGCCGCATGCGCGCGAACAGGTGTATATGGGAGTCTACAGGTCGCTCGTACCCCTTTCTGACAGCTCCACGTGCAGGGTCGCTGCAGGAGGGGTAACCGCGAGCTGATTGTCCTCAGGGCTGTCATGCTGCTTCAGGAAGCTCATCAGCCCCGAGTTAGACTTCACACAGCGCGTTTCCCCGCAGGTCACTGACGCGCACTGCTGACCCTGCTCTTCTACAGGCTCACCTGGAGAGATCACACTTCCTGTTTGTTAAGCAAATGTGATTTAACTCAGAAAGTTGGATTGTGGCTGTTCATGTTGAAAATAAGGGCAGCATCAGCCCACGAGCTGCTGTGTTTTATTGGGTCGTGTATGGTTTTTAGCGCCCCCGAGGTTCGCCTTCCAGGCACAACTTTCTCTCTAAATTCGCGCTAACCGACAAATTTATCCACCAATAAATATTTTAAGCTAAACAGATTTAGTGTTTGTCCCGTTAAAAATAAGTAAGTAAGGTTTTTTTTTTAATTTGGACGGTTTTTAAAAACTGGAGGGTTTCCTGGAAGGTTAAACTCAGGGATTTTCAAAAGGTTTTCGCCGTATTTCCTGTTTACGTCATTTCCTATGTAAGTCGAATTTCACAATTTTCTAAATTATAAATTATTACAGCTGATCGGCACAATCAAAGTTGAAGTTTAGTTATGAACGTAATTAAAACACGAAAAATATATTTTAAGTGCGCTGATTTCACTCACGAGCTCGTGATTTATACCGCCCTCTGTGGGACAAAAACGTCACTGCCCAATTATTTCCATATAATAACATTTCCTACTGTAGAAACGTAAAGAAACGTCATTTTTATGTTACTTTAAGTGCACTAAAATATTTAATCTTATACTGTATATGTAGTATGAACAATTCATACACAATAAGAAGTAATAAAAAATTACAAACTAATCAATTAAAAAGTAAAAACACGTGTATTTTAAAATGAGATTATGACAAGGACGCTACAGTTAACAATACATTTTAAAGTTTCCAAACAAATTGTTTACCATACTATAAAACGGATGTTTTTATACGCATCAATGCACTCACACTTCCACTTGAGTAGCAGCAAGAGTGTTTCCATGTTTACAGGAACGGAATAATCAATAACAAGGCAAGAGGGGGCCCACAGGGATCGGGATAACAATGCAGAAAACAATATCTGCCCTGATATGGATGTTTTAGTGAAAAATGATTCTGCGCAAAAGTGTGATTGCTGTGTTTATAACGCTTTTAAGTGCTGAAACAAGTATTTCGACTCTTCACTAAAGTATAACCCTACATAAGAAACAATACAAAACCTTCACACCAAAGTAAGTTACGTCATTACGTAAAATCATAAACATGACATTACTTGATCATGAGATTATTTTAATTAATTTGATGCTGCTGGGGTTTTTTTTAAATTATAATAAGGTATTATATATATTATGATTATGGTATTAAGTACAAAGTATAATGTTTGCATCCAAAGTGCAGTAGAAAGTATAAAGGAGGATATAAACACAACACAGAAATATTTAAATAAAATAAGTAAATTAAAACGTACTTAAGTACGTACTCTCATCCTGTGGGTTGGATAAGATTGACAATAATCAGTGGCACAAATGTTAGAACGACACAGAACAGTGTTTTTCACAATAATAAATATATATTAATAAAATTAGCCTGTAAATATGTATTCATCAAGTGTTCATCAAGTAGGAACTATCAGAAAGTACAACTAAAGTGCAGTACTTGAGTAATAAGTACTTTGTGACCAAAGTTTTTATTCGCTCAGGTCAAAGAACGACTCGCACAAATTGAATTTCGCGATTCTAACAGCAGGAGTCTGGTAGTAGCCTCCAGATGTTTTTAATGAGTCACGGAGTCGGATGTCATCACGATTCCTATTTCGGCGTTGGGGTGCGTGAGACCTGACAAGTGGAACAGGTTCGGACGGATCTCTGCGCAATGAAGCGGCGCGGCCCCTGCTGACGGACACCGCCAGTCCTCCCGTGTTTATGCTTTTTTTGGTTTGTTTGTTCTTTAACGCCGTCTGTGTTTTTTTTTTTTTTTTTCATTTTTAAATAAGAAAAGACGCGAAACAGAGAGCGGGAAAGCTGATATGGCACGACGGGCCGCAGCGTGACTGACATACTGTCAGTATGAGCAAAGGTGTGCGTACGAGCCGGGACCAGCGGAGGACGAGGAAGTGAAGTTAGACATTTGACTTACGGAGTAATGTGCGAGTTTTGCTTTTCCGAGCTGAAGAGTAAAACATCTTTTAATAGTTTCTCTGGCTTTTGTGCGCAAATGTGCCCTAATCGGGAGACGCCGGCGGCGCTTTTGCGCGCAGTTCTGCTGCTGAGCTTCCTCTCTTTGTGCCTCTGTTTGGGTAAGTTGACTGACTTTGTGTCCGTGCAGATCACAGTGAAAGAGTGAAAACAAGTGTGTGTGTGTATGTGTCCTCTTTGCGTGCAGATGGCGAGTGTGTTCTGGGGATAGTGGGACGCCCAGTGTCTCTGCCCTGCTTTAGCCATGAGTTACTCAACTCTGTGAATGTTTCCATTGAGTGGAGGAGAGGCGATGAGGTGGTGCTCTCGTCGGTGTGGAACCAGGATGGGAGCGTGGAGACGTGGAGCGTTAACAGCTCCGCAGTCCCAGCTGATGCTCCGCTGACCGGGAACCTGTCTTTGAAGCTGCCGGCGGTTCGTCCTGTTGAAGACAAAATCTTTTACAGCCTGTTCATCGTTTCGGGGGAGAATCGGAGCACCAGGCTGTGCACCGCGTGCCTCAGGACAGCAGGTCAGTGCCGCAGGCTTCAGCAGCGAGCAGGAGGATATTTACTGGTCCAAAAGGCACCAGTTCAAAATATGTTACGCAGCAGTACTGCCTTCAAATAATTCTACTAACTTTGGACCAACACACTTCTGATTTAGTCTTCTTTCCAGCTGTGAGTTTAAAGAGTCACCAATGATGTCTGATATCATTTGTGTCTTATCTGCAATTATTTTTTAAGTATTCATATACATCTGAACTAGTTAGCAAACTAGTAAAACCCTTCTAAGCATGCACATGCTGCCAGGAAAAGCTTCTGCGTGAAGTCATGACTCATAACCACATTTTGGGAGTGTTGCAGGCATTTTTTCCATAATAAGTAGTGTTGTAAAACTTTTTCTAATGATCTAAATATCATTATATATTCTACACCCATGTTTGCAGCCAATTTCAGCTCCCCACAGCTGCAGAGGGAAGAAGCAGTGCAAGGTGATGAGAAAGTCTTCCTGTGTCACACCACTGGAGGTTATCCCGTACCTGCGGTCCACTGGCTCATCAACAACACCGAGGAGCCCCCAGCGGGGTCGGTGAGGACCCAGACGGCGGCGCTCCCAGACCAGCTCTACAACGTCACCAGCCTCCTGACTGTCAATATTTCCGATGACTTCATCGTGTCTTGCATTATTGATAACCACTCTATGAACCAGACCATGATATCAAGCTGTAAGTGCATTCATTAGTGCTCAGACTCACCAGCACGCTCCTCACTTATCTGTGAAACTCGTGGCTAAGTAGATTCTGCCATCAGCTGCTTCCCTACTGGATGATAAAGCCTGTTTGTTTAAAGCTGGTTTGATTTCAGCAGCACACCAAAAACCAAATGCAATCCTGTTTTTATCATCTCTGATGCATGTAAACATGCAGACGTCTGTAAATGTTTAGATAGCTGCCTGAACATGAAACAAGCCCGGCTCTCAAAGTGCCAGAAGTTACTTTCACTACACTTTATTTATTACTCTGGGGTTCATCACGTGACGTTAAAAAGTGCTCTATAAATAAAAGTGTTATCATTGCCGTTCCTGCTGATTCCTCAGACGGAGTGGGGGGCAGCCCTGCGGTGAATCGAGCATCGTCGGCCATGTGGGTGTTCGGCACGGGTCTGTGTGTGATGGTCGGGGTCCTGGTGATAGGTGGAGTGCTATATCAGCTCCACCTGGACAGGATGGGAAAGATGAAGGAAGAACCCAAACAGCTGGAGAGAAGTAAGCAGGTCGCAGTGTGTGTTTGGTGTTTTATGTATCGCGGATACACGGAGGAATTAGGGAGGCTTGTTTCTGCCAATTATCGAAATAAATGTGTGTCAGGTATCTCAAAACTAACTGAAACTTTTGAGGTAACAACTGGGAATCATGACTTATGGATGGTAAAAAGATGTTTGTTTTTTCAGTGGTTGAAACAAGCCTCTATAAGAAGCTGTGTCAGCCGCTTCAGTCTTTTCATGCAATCCCAGTCTGGTACAATTATCTGAAGAGATTTCTATTTCTGCACGAGTCTGGATATATCTGGATATCGGGGCACGCTGTCATGCTGCAGAGTAAATCTGTGCGTCCTTCGTGATACTGAATGATGGATATGAATACAAAGTAGCAAGAACTTATGCAGACTCTCATAAATATACAAGGTGTGGCCAAAAACAGGCACATCAGGACGTCTCCGAACCACTCGCCTCCACTGTGCATAAACAGCACCCACCCTGACCTATTCAGGTGGTCAGGTAGGTGGTGAGGAGAGAACATGTTGGTGTGGTTCAGCCAGCTTACGCCTGGTTCTTCACTGAACTGTGAGCAGTGAGATCGAGGTGACATCATACAGAGCCGAGTGTAGAAAGCACCATCTGAAACCAAGTGTTTGGAGCTGTACTGAATACTTGAAAATATGCCGACCTCACTATATAAAACCTGGCTGTGTTTAATATAAGCATTCATCATTTTACAATGAATATGACTAAAAACAAGGAAAAGCATAATAGGTCCACTTTTAGTTAGAACTGCTGGCTCAATCAAGGACATATCAGATTTTATAGGGCAGCTGCTTCCTGTATTTGTGGTTCTTTTGACTTCAAGTGTTTGTCACCATCAGGATACAAGAGACAGTTTCCAATCAAGGAGGAAGAAGCGCTGATGGAGGCGGAGCCTGAGAAGACTGATGTTTAAAACACAGCACTCATAAATATATGTACTGTGTAAAAAAATAAATAATATATACACACACACATACACTTCTTGGTGGCTGTTTGGCATTTGTAGAATCAAAGATTAATAAACTTACACTGAGTCCTGTTTTACTCACAGGAGCTGCAGTGGATTTTAATAATATTTAAACAGCTGGAGTCTACCACGATTTAATTAATCATTATTTTATTCCTGAGCACAAAAAAGGCCTGAAAACTGCTTACAGGAGTTAAATCTTCACATTTACCTGTAACTACAAATACTAAACAGGTCGCTGCTCACCTAAAAGCTTTTCATCATCATTTAGATCAACACTGGGTGCAAAATTCACAGCTCTTTACTTGAGAACTGAGCATGTCAGTGCAGCGTCACTGCTTTCAGTTCACACGTAATCTCATGTTTCACGATGAAAAGCCTTTTTCTGCGCTGGGAGGAGTCATGGAGCTGCTGCAGCTGCAGAGATCTGCTGATTCACACCTCTCCAGCATCCACTCCTCCGTCCGCTTCCCAACAACAAAATCACGTGGATGAGAATTAACAGGATCGTTTTAGCTCGATGTGAAGAAGTGTTGTGAAAGGCTCAGCTCGATCCTTCCTGCACAGACGTCACTGCGTAGAGGTCGTCCCGGCGCTGAGACGTGATCGGGATCTGCTGCCGGATGTCAGCCAAATACTGCAGATCTGAAAACAGGTGAAGCATTTTTAAAGAGAGGACACGACAACAGCGACGCCCCTACAGGACAACAGAGTCAACACAAGCATTCACTACTGCTGACACAGATGGTTTTTCTTGTTTCACATTGTCAGGCGTTCACTTTTTATACTTCCTACTGCAGCTAAGAGCAGACAGACACTCTGGCCTAAATCATTCAAGCAGGAAAATGAAACTCCGAGATGCATCTTTCCACTTATTCTTCCTCATTAACTGATCAAAGATGCATCACGCAAGACAAGAGTTACTTTCAGCTCTTTCAGCTGAGGCCTCAGTGCAACATCTGCTCATTTAGCCTGACATAATCCACCTGCAAGCGAACTGCTCCTTTCACTCACCGATGTCAGCGTAAATAACGGCTTCTTCTGGGCCGGCCTTGGAGATGACTTCTCCCCTGTAACAACAGAATTCGGTAAAATCAGCACAACTCTGAAAATATGAACCAATACTGGAAGATGTGGTTGAACTGGTCGCAGTAAATATCACCAGAACATTTACTCCACACGTTTCTTTAAAAGTATTTACATTTAATGTGCCTTCAGAGTGCTCAGCGGCTGACATTTCCTTTGTATATGTTTTAGGAATAATGTATAGAATAATTCACCATAACATGCAAGAGACAAAACCAAACCACACATGACGGAGCTGCAGGAAGGTTGAGCTGACGGAGGCAGGGTGGGGTCATGAGAAAGAAACTAACTGTGAGCTTATCACAAAAGTCAACAACCTAAAGTGCACAAAGCATCTTCGGCCAAACAAAGTTGTGTTTGCAGAAGCAGCAGGACATAATAACCGTCAACTGTAAACACGGAGGTGGAAATCTTCCCCTCGAGGCTTTCGTGCTGGGTGGAAACACTTCCCAAGCAAACTAAAACTCCACCATAGGCTTAACATGAGCTGCATCTCTGCCACCGGAGTCGGTCTTCACTGAGTGTCTGAGGAGATTTCAAACATGAGGTGTGTACAACACAACCGCAGCAGCTCAGGAGGTGCAGACGGGGTGGGAAAGAAGAGCAGAAGGACGTCACTGGATTCTGAAGCCTGTGATGAGCTCACACACGTCTACGAGTGTTACAGTTTATTCTTTTTAATGCTCGTGAAATACAAAGTAACAAAGCAAACATACTGCCTACAGTCTGCTGCATCTTTCTTTCATCCCGACTGCTTTACATTATTAAAGCATCTGAATTCTTCTGGTCTGACTGACTTAAATTGTCTCCCTTCAGCCGCACCATCACACCCTCCCCTTTTCTTCTATTCTGCTCCCTGGTCTTGTTTTCTTACCATGGGTTCACAACAGTGCTGTGACCCCAGGCCACGTAAGAGGCGGTCTCATCTCTGGCAGGTGATGCTGTGGCCACATACACCTGGTTATCAAGCGCCCTGTTTGGGGATATAAAAAAAGATGTATATTATATACTATATTCATGTCTGAGGTTTGGGATATAAATTTTATCACTTTTTCTTCTCAGTAGCATCTCTGGCTGAAAGATAAATCTAGTGTGTCTTCAGTAAACTCTCTTTTTTTGGGAATGACTGACTGCGCGCCTGACCTCGCCCTCTGCAGGAGCTCCCAGTGGGCGGGGCCTGTTGTCATGTTGAAGGCTCCGGGGTAAACCAGCAGCTGACAGCCTTAGGAGAAAAACCACAGCCCAGTCAGCTCTGATACGCAGCAGTAAAGCAACATTTTAACCCTCCTTTCAGCCGCTTACCTCTCCTGCTGTACAGCTGCGCGAGCTCCGCGAACCTCATGTCGTAGCAGATCCCAACACCGACTTTACAAAACGCTGCAGGAGGAAGACATCACATCAACACGATGCTTCGGACTGGGAAGAGAAAGCCCGAGTCCGGGACTGTCACTCACATGTGTCGAACATGGACAAACTGTTCCCCGGACTCAGCGTCTCAGACTCCTGGAAACGGATTTTTCCGGGAACGTCGATGTCAAACAGGTGAATCTTGGAGGCGGAAAGAAATGGATGAAGAGGCTCCATCTCTTCTACTGACCAGATACTGTACATGACCCACACGTACCTTTCTGTGTTTAAGAAGCACCTCTCCATCAGGGCCGAACACTGTACAGGTGTTATACAACTCCCCGCCATCCTCCTCAGGGATGGATCCTGTTGGGTAACAAGCCACACGGGTCAGTTCTGCACTGCAAAAAGATGTAGGTGTGCAGATCTTTACTTTAAGTTTAGTTATTCAGAATCAGCCTGGTGACGCCAGCTGATCTGGTGGCACTTTGTCAGTTAAGTCCTGATTATTCCCCACAGACAGCCATTTGTTCCAACTGTACTCAGTTTGCTTTTAATCTGAAGGATGCATGCACGTGCGCAATGTAGTGTCTGATGGACAAATCTGCAGCCACGTGGAGCCTCACATGCAACCTGTGATGATGAAATTCATGCGAGTCGGACCACAGTGGAGCCTCGCTTACTGGCAGACGCATCAGCTATTACACTGGTGACTTTAGACTGATGAGGAAGACTTTAGACTGACCTCAGCTTAAAGCCTCGTCTGCTTAATCTTTTATTACACAATGACTGTAAGATCTGACTGCCGATTCTATACATGCAACATTTATGTCCTAGTATAACTTCCTTGCAGCTTTACTAGAGTAGCTCTGCATGATTCATGGTTCAGAATCACCCCAATGTGGCTTCTACTGGGCCTTCATGCAGCCCACAGACAAAACCTGACGTGACCTCCAGGTTGGAAAAATTAAACCAATGCAGAAATGGCGGATTATCTGTGGTGTGAAACTGCGCGTTCATTGGCTGGTGAGTTGTAAATGACACGTTCAGTCGGACCCGCCCCTCCACGTCACACTTGTTATTTTGCAACCAAGATGACGAAGACAGAAAGGCTCAACTCTTCAAAACGGGACGTCACAAACCAGCAGGTGACATCACTGCGTCTGCCCGAAACAAGCTCCTCTCCTTAAAGCTAACTTTCTACTAATCGGCCGTCTCTCGACCCCACCCAAGCTTTCTTCTCACAGGGATTACCGGCACATACACGGACCTCATCATATAAAACTCTGAATTTGTTTAATATAACACATCTTAATATGACAGACTGATGGGAATGGTGTGCTTAGAGCATAAATATGGAAAGCTGGAAGCAGCTGATTTACAGGAGTTAACCATTTCTCCTACAGTTCAAAAGTCATGCCAAGAAAAGCAGCAGAGTAAAAAATTCCATTACTGGTTCATGTATTGACTCTGCCGTCGGTGAGCTTTTAACTCTGCTTTCATACCTCCCACCAGGTACACCTGGTTCTCCTTCGCTGCCTCTGACAGCACCTGGGTGGACTCCCCCGGGATCTTCTCTGCGTATCGTGAGAAGAAGTTGGTCCCATATGGAGAATTGAAGCATTCCTGTGTTAATGACAGGGAGAGCACGGGGCATGGGTTTAACCCGAGCAAAAAGATGAAGCCCGTCATCTGAGGGTCCTCCTCTGGGAAATCTGTTCGGAACATTTCATTCCTGGACTCTGGAGAATTCAAATGCACGATTTACACTTTTTCTGCTTCAGTTTAAACGCAGAAAGACAAAACAGAAAAAATAAAACATCTGTGATATTTTTTTATTTGCCCTGAAATAAATAAAATAAATATTCGCAGCTTTCCTCATAAAATGCTTCTGCCGAGTCAACAAACACGTCGACGTGATTTCCTCTTTTGTTAGTTTTGCCGGAATGAAGAGAAAGTTAACACGATTAACCGTGCACGCGTCACCTGCTCTCATCCATTATATCTGAGCAATCCCTAACACAGTTGCTTATTTCCTCCAGATTAATTATCAAACCAGCAACAACTGAACTCAAATGTATGCCCCACAGCTCACTTAGATTTATTTTTTAGATTAAATCTCACTTTTATTCTGAGTTTGAAAAAAAGGAATCAATCATTTTTGAGTAATTTTTTGTAAACTATCAGCTTTTTCTTGGATGGATGGGGGAGGCGGGGGGCACACATTCCCTTCATCACCTCTGAAGATACACTTGTGACCGCAGGTTTCATCCCGGGAATAAAGGGGCTAAATTTCTGCTAAATTTTATGCACCAATTTGGATCTTTTGTGCATCATTTCATGTAAGAAGTTGACACTTCTGTCTGATATCGGAAGACTTCTGTATTTTCTGTTTAAGTCAGTCCATCCATCCATTTCCTGTCTGTCCAGCTCGGGGCTGCAGAGGGCCTGGAGCCTCTCCTGAGACGGGGAGCACGCCCTGGACAGGCTGCCGGTCTCCTGCAGGACTAACACAGAAACACTGTTTCTGTGGAGTCTTTAAATAAAAAACTGTTTGATCTATCTTCAATTGACATTTTCCTTTTTTAATATGGTAACTCTGTTTAAACATGCATTTTTTTTTGTTTGTTTGCTTTTTGACAGTGTTTTAATAAAGACATTTCTACCATAAACTTATGCAAAACAATGAACAAAAGGTGCATAAAATAATCACCAGAATACAGGATTCTGAAACAATAATTATTAATGTTAAAGTTTCTTTTAAATCTGCAGAAGCAGCCTGACAGGTAGCGCTCCCCCCCCCGTGACCCTCCTCTTCCTCACCGGTAGCAGCACCACTTTGCTGCCCTGTCCTGCAGCCTCCTTCACCAGCCTCCGGGCTCTGCTCAGGTTGTCCGCTTTGACGCCGCTCACCTGCAGCTGGACCACAGCCAGACGGAACTCTGAGGAAACAGGGCTTTTAGTTCAGTGCTGCAGCGCTGAGTGACGAAGACTCCCAGACGGCAGAAAATGATGCAAAACATCGACCGCGTTCAACAATTAAGATTAAAGTGTGTAACACGGAGAGTTGTGTACTTACTGGACATGACTTTGGCTAAAGCAGACATGTATACAGAGCTGTCGGCTCAGTTCACCGCTTCAGTGTCCAGGTCATGCACTTCCGGGTGGCTGTTTGGTTTTCAAATTAAGAGCCCTGATAAAACTTTTTGATTAAAAAAAAAAAGATCAGTAATAAGAAAAAATAACTGTTTTCAAATTCAAACTTAGTCTTACTCTTAAATTACATAACCTGGCGATATAAACGAAATATGAAGCTTAAAGGCAGTGCTACGTCACAGGGGGTGGGTATTTTGTGGCCAATCCGGATTCCAAAGGATCTTCTCACGGAATTAGACAAACATGAACTCGATATCAGGGTCACTGAGTAAGTGGCTCCGCTCAATAATATGAACATGCTTAAAAACAGGCCATTTCTATTTTAAAAAAGGATTAAAAATGAATGAAAATGAATCTCGGGTTATTAATAACCTTCCACAAATAGAGAATAACTCAGCTGTAATATGAAAGGACAAATGAAGAAGATTAAAAAGGACTGAAATTTATAAAGAAATACGATTTTTTACAATGTCTGATGAACTTTTTTAGAACAGGGGGGTCTAGATGTTGTCATCCCCCCCCACCAAGCACACAGAATCGATCTCACAATGCCAGCAGAGGCATGACTGCTGGAGGAAGGTAAATTACTACATTTGCTCAATAACTTTTAATGTTTCATTATACTTGTACTTTAAGTACACATTACACTATACTACCTTGTGCTTCTACTTTCACAGCATTTTTGATTCAACTATTGCATTTTATACTCCAGACTGTTTATTTTAAAGCTGTACTCATTATTTTGCATACCTTAAAATTTCTAATGCATCATTAAGGGTGTCTCACCTGATCAGGGAACTGTTTCAATCAACTGTCCAATTAACTGCGAGTCTTTGAAAATTCAGTCCAATTCATCCTCCAACCTCCAGGGGGCGAGTGAACAGTCAGCTCAAGGTGTTTTATATTGTAAAGTGTAAAACTGAAATAAAGCTGAAAGTATTTCACTCGGCTATTGTCCAGAAACCGATGGATGTAACTATACGCCAAATGATGTTTAAATGAGTGCGTCCACACCTGCAGTCAAATAATCTCCATTTATTAAAAACTGAAATGCTTAGAAAATAACAGCAGTACAGTAAGGTGCAAATTACACTTGAGACACGTAGCATTTTCGACTAGTGGTTGACATCCTGTGCCAGTGACATTACAGAGTAATGTAAAGACTCTCAGTCGAGGATGTTCCAGTCAATGGGAACACTGAAAAATATCAGAAAATTAAAAACACACTGCATGGATTACACAGGAATGCTTCAGGAGGGGGGGCAGATTTAGTCTTTGATTCAAGTTTTGATTTTTGCTTTGCTCGTATTTTAAATGTGCTTTGAGGGGTCAGTGCTCTCTGGACTGAAGTCAGACTGCAGCTGTCACACTGGAGGTCGCTCTGGGAGGCTGCAGACGCGACTAGATTTCAAAGCAAATAAGAAAGCCGGAAGAAAGCGAGGGAGAGTCCAGGCGGGGCTTCGGACTAGAGACGAGTAACGTACAGCGATCGAGGGGCAAAGCAACTCTGAAACAGGCCGAAATTGCGCCTTACTGTGACACCCATGTGGAGCTGCTGAAGCAAGCAAAATGAAAACTATTCAGGTAACGAGTGACCCGGAGAAACCACCGTGCTACGAACTGAACTGTGATTTCAGAGCACCGTTACACCCCTGCTGCCATATGATGCCGCTGCCGGTCCCCAAATCACACGTCACAGGCATGAGGCCGAAGGCAACGGCGGCAAGCCAGCGGAAAACTGCTCAGTACGGACTGCAGACTGTTGAACACAGTACATGGTTTAACTAATACAACTGGTAAGGCAGACCGAGTCGCCAACATCTACACATATATGCACCAATTGTGAAATTTGATACTGATGTTAGAAAAAAAATTTGGCTGATAGCTGACTTGATTTTTCTCGTTACGTCACCTTTTTCCCAGTGAAAACAAAAGTCTTCACTGTGTAAAAATAATTTCACTGTTTTTAAAGCCTTTCATCACGTTAGCTTTGGAAATGAAGTCAGCACAAAAATGATCCGACACGACGACAACGTCATCAACGGTAAATATCATCCGAATTCCCGTTAGGAGTAGTCGACAACGGCCGACTTATCCTGGTATTCCCGATGATAAATCGGTGGCTCTCGATTCTTTTCTGCAGCGCGCTCCCCATTCCAAAGCAGAAGAAAACCTCGAAACAATCGATAAGAAAAGATCCAAAGAAAACTTTTAGTGAATTAAAGGTCAAGACAACCACACCATCACACTCGTCTACTTTCCCTGCAGGAACCAGCCGTGTTGGATTAACCGCATATTTTTCCTCCAGTTTCTCCACCTTTGGGTCTGTGCACCACTGCTTTACTCAAGATGCTTTTCTATTCTGCAAATTGTGTGGAAGGAAAATCTTTTTTTTTTTTGTGGGTCAAAAATTACAAACTGGTTCCAAGTACCCGAAAATACGGAATGTCCATGTGGATTTTTTCTGTAGCTGCTTTCCCGATCCACGTTTTAACGCAGCATCAAACCCTTTAAAGTGGACCTCATATGCTTTTCCTTATTTCATATATAAACACTCCTCTGATGTTCACACGAAACATGACCAAAGGTTCAACTGCACATCACATGTGCTGAGTGTTCATGTCGTGGCACACAAGCGCCACCTACCTGCTGTCCAAACCTTTTGTTTTTAAGGGCCCAAAGGAGCTAAAATGGCTTGTTTTATAAAGTAGATGAACTGAGGGGGCTGGAGGACAGGATAAAAAAGGATTGTTCTGAACAGTCAGTCATGCAAAGCTACTCTCTACTACTCTAATAAAAATTTAGAGCCTGAATGAGCATATTAGGTCCACTTTATTGCCT
>VOQJ01043077.1:0-14262 GCA_015052665.1 Apistogramma diplotaenia
GCAATTTTTTTAATCATATTTGGGGCGGCACGGTGGCGTGGTGGTTAGCACTGCTGCCTCACAGAGAATGACATCTGGAGGGCCTGGGTTCGATTCCACCCAGGCCTCCCTCTGTGTGGAGTTTGCATGTTCTCCCCATGTCTGCGTGGGTTTCCTCCGGGTACTCCGGTTTCCTCCCACAGTCCAAAGACATGCACTTACTGGGGTTAGGTTAATTGGTGACTCCAAATTGCCCATAGGTATGAATGTGAGTGTGAATGGTTGTCTGTGTCTCTGTGTTGGCCCTGCGACAGGCTGGCGACCTGTACAGGGTGTACCCTGCCTCTCGCCCTATGTGAGCTGGGATAGGCTCCAGCCCGCCCGCGACCCCTAACGGGATAAGCGGTCGAGAATGGATGGATGGATGGATGGATGGAAACATGGAAAGACAAAGGACAAAGGCAGATAAGACTGGGACATCTAGCAACACTCACACAAAGCCACCGATAGAGGTATTAAAGAATGAATAATACAGACAAGGTTGCAAAGAAGCAACACTATAAGGATATGTTAACTTCACCACAACTCAAAACCCAGGATCCAAAACTCAGAGACCACAACAATTCCAGTCAGCCTATATGCACACCTCCAGAGTTCTGACCTCTCTAAAGTGGAAAAAGGACATAATAATTATAGGCATGTTTCTCCTGTACTGACATGTCAAAATTGCTGTTATAAAGAGGGGTTGCATGTATGCCAGCCTGCTATAAATACAGTGATGCGCTCTATCGGGTAGTCTGTGAACTATTAAAGGTAATTACTACCAGCATCAGAAAAAATGATGATTTGTTGTTGAGCTAACTTGTGCGAAGCCCTTACACTTCATTTGGGTTGTTGTTGCATAAAAACAGAAGGCAACACACTGCCTTCTGTTTTTATTTACATTTCACAGTGTCCCAACCCTTTGGGAACCGGGGTTGTCGAAACATTTTGCACTGATGACTGTTTTTGCTATTCTAAGATGACCACATTGAATCACGGGAAATATTATGCTGTGAAGCGAGTCAGCAAGAAGCACATTGTTGCCAAGAGACAGGAAGAGCACATGCTGTTTGAGAAGAAGATCCTCAAAGCTGTGCAGTGTGAATTCATTGTCAGGTATCTGCTATCAAAGATACACAGACCTCAGTCTTTTAAAGACTTCAGACGAACACAGAGAACCTGAAAGATGTTTCCCGCTCTCACTGTTTCTAGACTTCACGCAGCATTCAAAGACACGCGATACATCTACATGGTCATGGAGTTCTGTGGCGGCGGGGAAATCTGGACCAAACTCAAAGAAGTGTAAGAAGGAAAGTCTCACTACACTTTGATGGGTTTTGCTGGAATCTGTCATAATGTTACTGATTGTAAACATATTCTGCTGCTATTGATGAACCTTCACGAGTTGTGTATATTTTGAGTTGTTCAACCTGTTGCATCTTTGTGACTGTTAGAGGACGTTTTGATGAGCCTGCTGCTGTGTTCTGCACTGCCTGCGTGGTGGAGGCCTATAGCTACCTTCACAAGAAGAACATCATGTACAGAGACCTAAAGCCTGAGAACCTGATGCTGGATGCCAAGGGCTACGTCAAACTGGTGGGTCTTTGACTGTGAAAATGTAAATGTCACAAAGAAGTCCTCAGTGTAGCACACAGACTAGTTTTTCATGTGAATATCAATTAATGAAGACTTTGTCATCAGGGGGTGTGGATGACCTACATGCCATTTGTGTGTGGGTGTCTGTCTGTGTGCAGGTTGACTTTGGTTTTGCAAAGGAGTTGGTGCGTGGTGAGAAAACCTACTCATTTGTTGGAACTCCTGAGTACATGGCTCCAGAGATAATCAAGAACCAGGGACATGACTTTGCAGTTGATTTTTGGTCTCTTGGCATCCTGATCTTTGAACTGCTGGTGGGAAGGTAATACTAATACGATCACCATTACTCTTACTAATAATTGTGTGGTTCATGTCATTCTTTGGCAAAAGGACATAAAGAATAGCCTCAATGTTGGCCAGCAGATGGCAGCAGCACTGTATGGCTGGCATTTGCAGAGCTCAGCATCTCAGGCTTTTATAGGTTCAGATTTCTGAACCACTGACTGGTTGAGTTCTGAGTGTATTTTAATATAATTAAAAAATAAAGATTTAGTAACATGACTCTTTTCTATTTTTAAATGCTCAGCCCTCCCTTTTCAAGCTCAGAGCCTCAGAAGATTTATGCCAAAATTTTGGATGGAGTTCTCAAGTATCCACCTTACCTGAGCGAAGCAGCAAAGTCCATCATCAGTAAACTGTGCAGGTAAGAACCTTTGGGAGCATGGTGATTACATTATATACGCTACTGAGAACAATATGCAATATGGAACTGGGTCATATAAAAACTGCATTCACCAGCCATTCCATTGTCTACACCTTACCAGAACTGCCTTGATCACCTTTCTTCCCCCATTCTCATGCTCGGTTTGAACTTCAGAAGGTCATGTTTGATCATGTCTACATGTCTAAATGCAGTGGGGTGCTGCCATATGATTGGCGGATTAGAAATGCATTGATGAGCAGCTGAACAGGTGTACTTAAAAAAAACTGTTTGGTGAGTTTATGTAACTGTTTGGAAATGTCATAGTGTCTCAGAGAGCAGCACTGAATTATGAAAACTGTCAAAAATGCCTCCATTATAAGATGCATCTGTATTTATGTACAGATATGTTTAATATTACATGTCTCAAAGTGTTATTTTGAATTGTCGGTCTGCATGATGCATGTTTGCAGACCTCGGCCCGGTCAGAGGTTAGGAAACACCAAAAATGGGATCAAAGAGGTTCGGCATCACAGGTAACCAAGGCAACGCACTCTTGTTTGGTCATCCCCTACCACCTATAGGGTGTAATGAACACTGAGCAGTAATTTCATACATTTACTACCCTGCAGTGATAAACACACAAACCTTTGAAAGCTGCTGAATTTATTAAAAGCTACTTTTTGTACCTATATATTTTGAGTGTACTGCACATACAATGCTGTGCAATTACACAGCACTTTTACTATAGAGTGATTACATTTACACCTCAAAACACATACACTATATAATGAATAGAGAAGTGAATTGACTTTCAAGGAGCCACATTGGCTTATAGAGAAAATGTGGTGATTTTCTTGTCATCATAGATTATGTTCTTAAATTGCTGATTGAGCCTTTTTATCTTATTACAAGAATAACAGTGTGTTTAATCATAATAATAACATAATCTCCCACCTCTTTTTTTTTACCTTCAGGTGGTTCAGCAATATGAATTGGCACAAGCTGCGCGTGGGTCAGCTTGAGGCTCCCACAACAAGACTTATCCGCAAGGCAAGTCAAGCCAGTGTTAAACTTACATGAAAAGTAAGACGTGTAAAGAAAGCAAAAGAAAAGAAGGGTCGCGGGCAGGACTATGTGGTACAAATAATAGTTTTTCACACCTGCTAAGGCAATTTTTTGACATGCGACAGCTGCTGTGTTTTCAAGCTACATTAACAAAACCTCTCAACACGCCACAAAATCAGTGTTTTTGGATCTCACAGAGAACCTGAAAAACTCAGAAGTTATTACACACTCTGCACCGGCTCTCCTGGCAACAACTGTGAGCTTTTCCCCCCCTGGACATTATTTATCTAGTGTAAAAAAAAGAGAAAGGTTGCATGTTCTCCCTGTGCCTGTGTGGGTACTCCAGCATCCTCCCAAAGATGTGCATGTTAGGTTTAACTGGCCACGTGTGCGAGGCAGATGATGAAGTATAAATAAATAGGACTTATAGACTTATAGTTCAAAGTTGGTGATGCTGTAAAAGCAGTATAGAAATGCCACATTTCTATAGCGCTTCCACACCTGTGCTGTAATTCTTTTCAACTTCTGCGGGCTAATTAAATTAGCATTACGCATCAGCAGTGCACCAGTGAGTAACAATGTGGAAAAAAGTTTTGCAAAAAGAACAAGAAAAATCTGATTACTCTGTTTGACTAGACTGAAAATGTTTCAGGTAAGAGGGGTCATTTTATTTATTCATGTATTTTTACCACATCAGTGTTAAGTTAAAAAAAAACCTGCAGGATTATGCTTTCAGGTCAACATTCTTTTTTATATTTGTTAATAGATGCAGCATTCAAAGGCAAATACTCCTTTGTAAGAGATTTTAACTCCCAGACAGTGTTTTTTTCTGCTTCACTGGGACTGTGTGGGTGTTGTTTAGAAAAGAAATAATTCAAGCAAGGCAAAATTTAATGCATTTGAGGTCTGATTTGAAATAGATTAAGAGGCAGTGAGCTTCAGTAACATTTCATCCTTCTTCAGGGTCCCTGCTACATCAACTTTGATCGTTTCCCTCATGATCAGACGAAGGCAGACGAGGAGTTCTCTGGCTGGGACCGTGACTTCTGATTTTGATGTCTGTGTTAAAAGATCAAGGGAAGAAGAGTTACCCATATAGGACAATTCTAGGTGGCCTGAGCTGGGGTCAAAACAGGGCTAGTGCCTTATGAGGGTAGGGAAAGCTTCCTATTGGAAAACAAGACAAAAATAATTAACAGAAGGAGAAAGAAAACTACAAATTTCCTTATTAGAGCGAAACTGTAGGGAATCGTGTACTGGAGAGTTTGCTATTCTAAAACATCAGGTTTGATACGATATATGTTAAGAGAAAATGTTCGAACGTTGTTTCCAACTACAGTTCAAGTCGATTTGGTGTCTGGTGAAGAAGTGCCAATAACTGTCTATATAACAGTTTTTACTGATTCCAATAAAAACACCCATCCCTGTGCTTAGCCGAGAGTTTGTGCCATATGGTGCAACTTTTACAAAAAGAAAAAAAAAGAAGCTTTTCTTAAACATGGAAATAAAATAATTTCTGATACCATGACTGTAATGTACATCCATGCCTATTGCTCCTTTGAATCTTTGTCATTTTAAAGAAAAAACATTTCTTATCCTCTTGATAAAGTTGTTTACGTTAAACTGTTACTGTTAGGCCTTGATTTCTTATGTGATTTAATTTCAATTAAAAATACTCATGTGCTTTAATCAGTTTAATTTCTTATTGCAATACAATAAATTGATTCGGTGCAACCGAACCAAATCACCAAAATCGACCACGCAGCCTGTAGCAAGCCATGAAAGTATTTAGAGATTAGATGTGTGATGGATAACAATACATGGTGGAAATGTGCTTATAAAGGTGTTATCAGGGTGGAAAGTGGCCTGTGACACAATAAAGGTTTAATCTCATGTTGACAATGGATGCAGCTGATTGTTTGGCTCTGGAAGGGCACAGCTGTCTGATGCGGCAGCAGGTTTCAAAGCTGGAGGAAGGAGTCTTCCTGTTCCCTCCTGTTAATGTGCGTGATGTGCCTGCTGAGACCAGTTTTCCACATCACGACGCACACTTCACAGGAATAAAAAACCATATCTTCCAGAGGGAAAACACATGCTGCCAGATGTTTCCTTCCCAAAGAAGACCCATAAGACATTGAAGCATAGAATTTCATACCCCGACAGCAATTACAGAAGTGGCCCAGAGGATGCAAAGTATAGTGCATCCACAGCAGTAAACTGTGATTTCCTGTTCTCTTGCATGTGGGATGAATATTTGTTTGTGGATCACTTTGCTTTACCTATGATGCCCATGTGGCATGATTAACAGAGCAAACAGGATGTACCTCGTATAATGCTTAATTTTTTTATTTTTAGGCAACTGGACCCAGTAACTGATAACAGTGCAAGCTTATGTTAGGCAGTGTCTCAGTAATTGGTTTTCACTTTCATGTCTATTTTAAATGCATTTCTTCCAATCATGCCAGTGATTTTAGCTGCATCGTATGCATTAATGAGTGTATATAAGTATAGATTGAGAACATAGGTGATGGAGGCAGATAGACTTTGCACAATTGATGTCTTTTCCTGACTCCTGTCTGTGAGTCTCGCTGTCTTCAAGCTCATTTTCTTGTGGGAAATATTGACCGAGCGCCGTGTGAGAGGATTGACTCATGCGGTCTAAAGTTTATACTGAAACACTAAAAGAAGAAAAACACCAGGGAAAAAAAGCATTTTCACCTCGCTTAATGTTTTATTTTCTCCACTGATCAGTCTTGAGTTAATTAGGCTCAGTGCTAACACCTTTGCTGATTAATTATTGTTTGCACCTGTTTGCTGAGTCTACTTAAGGCCCTCTCTGTGCTTGCTGCTTTGTTTGGTCACTTATGTTTGAGAGGTCTGAGTGGGCATTTGTTTCTGTGTAAGGCAGTCCTGATGAGTGATTGGCTGCCTTGAGAAAGAATACAAAAAGTGCAGGAAACATGTAACCGTTTCAATCAGCAGTCTAAATCTGACTTCATCACGCAGTCTTAATGTTTCCCAAGCAACAGCTACTTAGTAGTCTATTAAAAGCACTCCAGTTTGGAGACTGTTTTTTTTTTTTCTGTGACATTATGGATCATCAAGACCCAAAACACTGGATTAGAGCAATAATGAAAACTTTGAGTTTGACAGTGACGTGAAGAATAAACTCGCAGCCAAAAACCTGGGAAAGCAGATGTGCGATTACAGATCTTGCTTATTGAAATTACACATATGTTTAATTTAATATTCAATTAGTTTAATTGACTGCAAATGTTTCGTTGTCATTAGTTTTAATCTTTAATAATTATGATATTTGTATGGCATTTGTTGTGCAAGAATTAAGAAGTTCTAAATAGGTAAGAGATGTGACTAAATTGAAAAAGACTAAAACCAAGGACATTTTATTTTATTTTAGTTAGCATTTAGTTAGCATGTCATGTCATGTAGGTAATATAGAGTGGGTTAGCTTTCGATTAGGTAAAGTTCATGGTAAACATCAAGCTGAATCCATCCATGCATCCATCCACTTTTCCACACAGTCCAAAGAGATGCGTGTTTGGCTTTTGGTGACTCTAAATTGGAAGTGTGAATGGCTGCCTTTGTCTCTATGATAGCTGTGTGATGGACTGGTGACCCTACCTTTTGCCCTGTGACAGCTGGAAAAGTCCCCAACACATTCACAGGCCAAAAATAGTTCGCTAAAATTAAAATTAGGAACTGCAGTCTGTTGGTAATTCTTTTGTTTTCCCTATTGCAACCAACCCCTTTTCTACCTCAAGTTTAAAACTACTCTTTTGATCCACTGCCAGTATAAAAATAAATGTGCAGCTGCACTAAACAGACAAAAAAAACCTCAGAAATTCCACTTCTCTTACAAGCTTGCATGTGTCTGGGTAGAAACAGTAGGTGTGTGCGGGAAAAAAATCCAACAAAAATAGAACTTGAAAGCTAAAATTCGATGTGATGGTCTATGAAAGCTTTTCCTCAGTGTTCACCTCTCTCCCGTGTTTCCTGTTTAGAGTCAGGGCTCTCATCTCATGTCAAGTCATCTGTGAGATTACCTTTGAGATTTCCCATTTTTGACTCTCCTGGGTGTTTGTGCTAAAAACTATTCTCTATTAGACACTGCCCCACCTGTTGCAACTGGCCACAAATAGTGAAACTGTGTCGTTGCATAACTATTAAAATCGTACTAAATTAAGTGGGTGTTATTCATCTTTAATAGTTCAGCAGTTTCCTGAGCGAGTCTATGGTTTTAATTATATCCTGATAACGTCTGTCAGTGATGACTGGCTATAATTTACTGAATGCAGCTGCTTGTGTATGCAGAGTATACGTGCAGGAGCATATGTATTTTAAACCCTCAGCATGTGCTGATTTCCTGCCAACAATCATTATGTAACTGCAGTTATATGACATATAAATTGAGGAAGTCTGTGTTTAATTAATTGCAGTCTCGTCAATAATTTTATTTGACTTTTGAAAAAATGACTAATTACTGCTCCTCAGACACTGATCAGGATAATTGAGGTACCTCTCGTTGTGTGTTCTTTGACCTTATCTTCTGTTATGTTGTAGGTCCTTATTGCTGATGAAAATGCTGATTATTCACAACAAGGAGAATAGTGAGTTAGTTCATGGCTTTCTTCACATCCCTTTACCCTATATATCCTGTTCTTAATGCCTCTGAAAATACAGTATACTGCCAATTCTAAGTTTATCTTTGCCTTTTTATTTTCTATATACTGTATAAAGCCAACATTTTGTGTGCTCCAGTCCTTAACAGCTATTTCAAATTTCCCTGAGGACCAGAGCTTTTAAACACCAATCAAAGTTACAGTTTGAGTTTGGTCGTGCATGAATTCTGTATGCAGATGGATTTAAAGCTCCTTGCTAATTTGGCCTCAGTGATGAGTTGCTCTTATGCACGAATGCCCTTCAGTTCCTCAGGAACAGCTGCACTTATAGGTGCCTACAATGTCTCATTTCAGTTCTTCTGTGCACTCAAATTATGGTTATAAATACAGGAGCTGAGTAGGTGTAAGTGTGGTAGATGCATAAGTGTATGGTGGTTTAGAGGGAGGTTTAAAGAGCAGAATATAAGGGACTTTTTTTTTTCCTACTGAACATTATTAAAAACAAGTTATAAGAAGATGTGAATAACCTGTTTAGGCAAGGTGAGATGTCTTCTGTGAAAAGGCCTAATGCATTTAAAAAAAGTGATGCTCATTCTTACGAGGACATTATGGACATAATGAACTGACCTTAGCAAAAAAGAGCAGTGTTGCCCAGCCACTTGCTAAGACAGGTACATCTACTGAACTGAAGATAAAGACTAGCCAACAGAGTCCCCTCCGAAGGGATGCTTGCAGATATTAACACTGATGTATTCACCATCACCACTCTCAGCATCAGAGAAATCAGTGAGCTTGTACAGGCCACTGGCATAATTCTGGAAACACTTGGGTATAAGATCAGGAACGTGTCAAAGAGAGCCAAAATCAGGGAAGCCCGTAAGGATATTAGTTGGCTAACAGAGATGCATAAGAGTGGTATGAAAGACAGGTCCTGGCTGGATAAGAAGCAGAACAGGATAGGCATACTGTAGCTGAGGCTAACTGCAAAAGCAAAAGCTTAGCTGCTAGGATGAAGAGATACACCAGTTAAGCACAGTCCAAGAGAATAAATGGTCCGCTCTCCAAAGACCCATCCAAGCTGCAAAGAAAAAAAAACTGCACAAAGACAGTCTCACCCAGAACTGTGAATAGAGGAAGAACACTTGGGGAAAAAAGGCATCACAGAGCATCAATGCCAAGTGGCTGGAAGATTTAAGAGCAGACCACAGTTAGCCTAATAGCATAATTGCCCAAGTCATTTTTTGGCCAGATTGAGATGTCTGCGTAACTTTACTCTCCTACCACTGCTGCATCACCCTGTCTGATTGCCTATGTCCTCAGCTTATCAGAATGCTTGTTAGAGTCTAAAATCATTGTCTGTCTTAGTCTTTTTTTTTTTTTACTTACGTATAAAGATGGCAGACCGCATGAGAAAGAGGGCTCTGCTGACCACAAATAGAGCATTAATAAAACTTGCTTAAAGTTAGAAAAGTAACACAACTTGGCTATGTTTAGGAGAGTAAAAATATTAGTTATGTTATTATGGTGTTTATATGTAAGAGAACAATTGCACAAGTCAAGACATATTCTGCCTAAGTCACTTTTATTTGTTATGCAATCAATGTTGTGTCTTACTGTTTTTGGAAACTTGTTCACAGATCTGGTTGAACTTTCTGTTACAATATCGACAAAAAATTTCAATGTGCTTGCTAAAAATTATTTTTTTCTTGTTTTCTGAAAACGTTTTAATATGACTTGGGCAATTATGCTATTTGGCTGACAATAAGATACATGTCTTCTGGCTGAGAAGAAGCCAGCTACACCCCCATGAAGAATCATGGTCAAGCAGGTAGAAAATGCTCAAAAACAGTTGGTGTAATGTTAATATGACAGCAATCCCAATATGCAACACATGTGGGAACTGTGGATGAGTAGAAGACCAACATTGACACTGACCAAGAAGCACGTAGTAACTCAGTGCTCCTAAATCAATAGAAATAATCTATTATTGAACATGGAGATCTGGATCCAGAAGCTGCAGGGCAAAGAAATAATATCGACCTCATGATAACAATGGCACGTCTCAAACTTTTTTTCACATGGATTTTCTTTTATCTTAGTGCACAAACTTTCTGTTGAAGGTTGATCGTGTTTTGCTGTTTAACAATATAAACATTTTTAACTTATTTCTTAACTTAACATTTTTAAATGGGAAAATCAGTGACAATCTCATATAGTTTGTCAATAGTACGTGGGTATCAGAGCTTGATAGGTAAAGCAATATGAGACACCATGTCCTCATCCAAAGTAGGCTATCCTAGCTAGCTTACACATTGCAGATGATTTTTAGTTTGCATATTTTGGGATTTAATAAGAAACTGAAACCCAGCTACTGTATGTAAAGAACAAATATATTACTTCCAGGAGGAATTCATTCTTATGCTTTAACAGTATCTATAATAATGTACAGAATTTGATGAGAATCTTATCAATCTTGTCCTCTCTTCAAGGTGTTCTTTTTTTCTAAGGCAGAATAATGAATAATAGTATGGACTATTACGTTCCCATGTCAATTTAGAACATTTCTCACTAGTTGGAAATTTTCCGGCCAGTGGCAGAAATACAGGCATGAATGGCTGTTCTCAGATGGAACCAGCTATTAATATTACACTTTTCACCTTTCAAAGGCCATCCATTCAACTTGCAGACGTTAGCTGGTGTGGAAGGTAAAAGGCATTAAAAATATGAACTGTGACAACTGTTGAGACTCCACACTGACCTCCACATCAGCCTTGAGACACAAAAGTGCAGAAAAAACAACACCATGTACAACTAGAAAGCTTTTATTCACATGACATCAACTTATGGTATAAAGTAGTGCTGGGACTTGATTTTTAATCGAGTTAATTACAGGGTCTGTAATTATTTAATCGCAATTACTCACAAACCATATATCAACAAATTAAGCATTTTCAATTTAAAAATCCGTTTGCTACTAAAATTTTGAAGGAATAGACATATATGCTTAACAACAAACATGTTTATTGCTTGTTGAAATGTTTTTTTAAATTAATATTAAATCAACATATTTGGCAAAGTGCTATTATAGCTCTTCAGATTTTAAGTATTTCAGGAACCCCTGATTATTTAACTTATTTGAAAAAAAACCAAATGTAAACAGCACACTAGACAATAATGATAGCAACATTTCTTGTACTGTAAAATTTTTAAATAAATAAAACAACTATACAATATTGCAACAAGTAACCACCGAAAGTGGTCTACAATCTGTTGTGATCCATTTAGTCAGGGAGTTGCGTATTTTCTCAGAGGTAGACTTACTGCTTATTTTGGACCTGAAACCAGTCATCTGTTGCAATGTGGGCTGGCTGGAGCTTTTATTTGTACCGCTGCTGGGGATGCTGACATCAGCTGTGGGGACGGCTGTTCTTGCCCCAACATAGAATAGAATAGAATGTCTTTATTGTCATTATACAGCTGTACAATGATTTGTGTTGAGATCATATTTTAGGCTTGAGTAGCTTCTGTGATTAGCAAACTCCTTTTTGCAAAACTTGCATACAACAGTAGTCTTTTTGAAAGTCCCACCAGGACATTTTTTTTTAAAGCTAAAGTTGTCCCTAGGTGGGCTCACTTGACCACAGTAACCAACTGAAGCGGCTTCACTGTCCATCGTTGTTGCTTGCGGATGTGACTTGTGCATCTGATTTACAGCGGTGAACACGTGAATACAGAAATTCCTGCTCCAAACTTAAAAAAAATGTTATTAATTGCGATAAAAATTTTAAGGCGTTAAAATCTTTGTAATGAATTTATTGTAATTAACTATTGTAATCATTTTTTTCCTATTGGTCAGGTAGAGTGGCTTTTACAGAAAAAAAATATTTACATGCTGTAGATGGATCTTATAGCAGACCTGAGAGTGAACAGAAAACAGTTTGAAGAGCAGATTGGAGCTGAAAGATTCAGTCATCAGTATCTTTGTGTTTAACTAGTGGCCTTAATTAATTTTGTGAATTTTTTGTAGAAGGATTGAACTTGGACTGTCTATCCTTTCGGCTTCTTTCACCAAAATCTTCAGGGTCACAGAGGCTCCTTGACATCTGTGCTGTTCTATGAAATCATAAACCTGTCTAATGGAGTGAAAATCTTTGCAGACCAGAGCTTGTGAAGTCTTGCTTTAATGCCTTGGGCAAAGGCTTCCTGCTGTACAGCATCTCAGAAGTGCTTTAACCTCTTGGTAACATCTGTAGGAGTTTGAAGTGATGAATTCTCGTAAACGGACATAACTTTAACACTGTTACAGAATGCAAAGCAAGCCATGGCTTCATTGATCAACATGATAAAAGTTGCTGTTTTTGGATTAAATCATTTTCATGTCTCAGAATATATCAACTCACTAAAGATATATATTTTTTTCAGTGTTAAAAGCCATATCATTTTAATTTCTATTTATCAGGACACCTTCTTTAAATTATATCTATTTATGCTCCTTGGCGAGTATTGAAGCAAAGGTCAGGATGCCATTCATCTTCCCAGCACGAGAGGATATCCTGTCACGAACAGCCAGAACATGACGGTAAAATGAGATTCAGAGAGAGAGGTCAGATTTTAAATATTATTCATCTGGCTTTAAAGAGGCATTCTTTGTTTCCAGTTTAACTTTTATAATTGGCTGTATGATAATTTCATTCATAGACCTCATATGACTGGATGTTTTTGTTTGTTTCTTCCCCCAGTATCTGGTAAATGTAAATTTCATAGCCCACACAGAGCAACAGGTTGCAGAATGTATATAGGCGCCATCTTCCTCCTGCTACTTGCAACAATGTATTTAGCAGATGGATGGGGAAAAGGCAAGCATGGCTCTAGGAGATGGTAGCAGTGCCTGTTGTTCACTAATTAACAACTTGTTAGCTCTGTTATGATCCTGGGTCTGTTAACCAGGGCTTTCTGGTTTGTGCTTTGATTTCTATTATGTAAAGTTGCTGTTTGATTCTCTTTATTGTAGTTTTGCAAGTTTGAGATGTGTGTAGTTTCAGAGATTTCCAGGATGTTTTCTTTTGTTACCGTCTCAGGTTGTGTTGTCATTTTTGTGGGTCATGTTCTTAGTTATGGTTTATTTGTATCCTCAGGCCTTCTTAGTTTATTTGACTTTTGTTCTTGGTTATACAACAGTTATATTTAATCCCTTGTCACCCTGTGTTCCCTGTGCCAAGCCTTTCTGTCCTGCTTAGTAATGTCCTGTTTTATTTTGCTAGTCTCTTGTCTGCATTGTGTTTAGTTTTGCTGCCCCTTGTCTCATTAGTCAGATTCTGTTCACCTGTGTCCTGTTTTCCTCGGTCGCATGCTTTCTCCCTAATTATATCATGTGTGTGTTTGGCAGTATGTTGCTTTGTTTGGTGTTTTCTGGAAAATCCTAGTTAGATTTGCCCATGCTGAGGCTTTCCTCAAGTTTACTTTTTTGAAAAGCCAAGATATAAATTACAACCATCCTATATTTTGTTAAATAGTGGCAGTACATTAATATAATAAACATAAACCTTAATATAAAAATATCCAAAGAGATTTAACATAGAAGCGCTGCAGAATTGTTAAAAGGGGGTGGGCAAGGGAAACCAGTACTGTGTTTATCTTTGTCTGTATATCTTTGTGTCTCACAGTTTTCCACCTTCTATTTTATTTTACTGTCACAGCTGCACATCTCAGTGGACCTTAATAAGTGCTATGAAACAAAAATGAAAAAGTCATCATGAGGCCAATTATAAGCCAAGAAACTGTAGAACTGGAACATCTACAAAGGACCTGTCAGAGTCTTTCCACACACACAACCCACGCACCCACACACAGTTCCAGCTCGCTTTCAGTGTGTGCGGTAACCTCAACATGTACCTCCTCAACTTGAGACGATGGTGGTTGGTGGCTGAGTCACCGCTTGCCTCTGATGTCACCACAGACAGAATCACTAATGAATGAATTTCCAACCAGGTCTGTGGATGCTTTTTTCAGATACAATATTCCACCTTTTTGCTGTTAAGTACATCACAAGTGGCCTTTTGAGTGTGTTGAGTGACTGCAAAGATTCACAACTACAGCTATATAAAAGTCTTCAGCCAGCTGTGAGATCAGAAGGATATATATATATATATATATGAATGAAAGCTTTCACAAAAGTCTAGCCAAAGCAGTTTTCCTGAATTTTCAACCTATTTGCTAAATAAGTTCCAAACCCTGTAG
>VOQJ01043077.1:35686-48288 GCA_015052665.1 Apistogramma diplotaenia
CACAGAAATTGATAACTTTTATACCCAGAGATAAGATTTTTTTTTTTTTTCAGGTTGAGACCAAGTAAAGAGATCTAAAAAGGATCTAATTCTTGTGTGGTGCTTCTTAATTAATCAAAAAGGATTAGCACTTTTTTGATTATCTCACTAACTGTATTTAATAGAAGAGCTGGATACCACAAAAATTATATTTTGTGACTTCACGAAAGCTTAAATGAGAATAATAAACTGGACATGAAGGGAGCAGACACTAATGTAACGACACAACAGGACAAAGTTCAAAGGTGGAGCGTTACGTCCTGTTAAAAAGAACTTACATGATGAGAGACATTAAAGACTAAATATACATGTACTAAGATAAGCTTTTA
This sequence comes from Apistogramma diplotaenia, assembly GCA_015052665.1. Lineage (NCBI taxonomy): Eukaryota > Metazoa > Chordata > Actinopteri > Cichliformes > Cichlidae > Apistogramma > Apistogramma diplotaenia. The sequence goes on from VOQJ01043077.1 coordinate 36,055, forward strand.
TTAATTATTTTTCCCCAACTAAGAATTCCCAAATAAACCAAAGGAGGAGGTCAAAGGTAAATCCACTACATTCACTGTTCCTCTATAAACATCATTTAGCAAATTATACAATCAGAAAGCCTCGGCTCAGTCAGCGCCCTTTGTTTCCCAGCCAAGTGAGCTGATTAATTCACTGCTTTAGCACTCAGCTATATGCAAACTAATAAAAGATAAGACAGGATAATGGGAGGACCGCAGTGGACGTCTCAAAGCTGAGGCAAACAGCCAGGAGAGATTGAATTGTCAGAGCTTTTTGACATCACTCACTTTTTTAATTACTCCCTTTGAGAGCACATCTCTCCTCAATCCTCTGCTGACTGGTGTTTGATCAGCAGGAACCTGCAAAGGTGTGTGTGTGTTTGTATACATAATTAAGTAAATGTGTGGTTGTGTGTGTGTGTTTGGGGGGGGGGGTTACTTCTGTTGAAGCTACCTATCAATAAATCATCAGAGGAGAAATAGTTGCTTGGAAGCCTGGTGAACTCACTGCAGCTACTCTGCCCACCTCTGCCCAGCCAGTGTTTGGTTGGACTCTAGTAAAAACACAATAAAAGGTTTATATCAGCCGAACAAACTGCCTTACAATTAGCCTCAAAGTACCAAACATCAAAGTGACTCTAAATGCTTCCCAGAGGCAGCAGGCCCTGGTTAAGTTCTTGAGAAAGTAATTAGTTCCAATTTGCTTCTGAGGTCCGGGAGTTTGATACTCGCATGCAAAGTGTTTGTGTTTGTAGAAGTGTAATGAGATCAGATCTTTCCTAAGTGGAAAGGTCAGGAACAGACAGTCACATTTTCAACTGGGTACAAATCAGTTTGAGGACAGGAGACAGTTTACTCTCAGGTAGCCGAGGCAGAAAGCTGCATAAGAGAAACAGGCTCCACAGACATGGCTGATGCAGGTAGGAAAACTCCTCTGTTCAAAAAGGACTCTTGTTTTATTACAGACTGATCTAACCTCAGTGCATGTTGTTTTTTATTTCTTCTTGCCATGCTTTTAAAGTCTGCTTTATTTTTAATATGTAGTGATCTATCAGATGTTGACATGCCTACCAGGAGAAGTGAAAAGCTAAATAAATGATGTAATTCCATGGATCAAAGTTTCAGCCTCAAGGAGCCAACAAATCTACAAATGTAAAAAAAAAAAGAAAAGTACTTTCCTTAATTTACCAGCTCCTGCTACTATTTTCTTTTCATATATTTGGCTGATAATATGCTTTTAAGAGTCTTAACAGTGAAGAAGCTTTCCTGCAGAGTTCAGCTGGATGTGTCAGGTAACATGGAAGGGGTGGTGGGATGGAAAAAGGGAGCTGGGAAGATGATTTCCATTGTCCAGAGCCCCACGTTTCCCTCTGCCCACAGCTCATTATCCAACGATGTGAGAGATGGATGATCTCAGGACCGAAAAGCACCACCATCACCATTAAACATTAACTCAGCAATTTAAAGATAAATAACTGCCATCTGCTCCCTTTGTTGGCATGAAACATTATTCAGTTCATTCGATAATAAATGCATCCAGCACGTGAGCCTGTTAGAGCATGCATGCACTGTAAATAACTTACTTTTAGTAACATGGACCTTGCACATTTTAATAGTCAAAGGTGTTTTTTTTTTTTGCTCCACTTTAAGTGTCAAACTCTTACCGAGAAATTGCAGCTAGGGGGCAAACTTAGACGAGGCAGAAAATTCAGGTAAAGCCTGAGATTTAAGACCTTTCAGCTTCTGCGCATTATAAAAGTAATCATCGTCCACAAGTGCTCCAACAAGATTCCCCAAGAGGAAATGCTTTTAATCAACCCTGACATATTTGCTCCTGAGATCAACGAATCCATACAGAAAGGATAGGAAGGACTGAGGAAGGATATTTATAGTGCATTTTTATTTTTACTCACATATGTGACATTAAAAATTGATGGACTGATTTGCTCGTTCAGTTTGAGACTTCCCAGCTTGGTTTGTGGTTAAATCTTTGGCTTTGTTTTCAGTAAAGACTGAATACCCAATGGGCCAAAGTTGCACAAACCCGTGGACCCAAATGGGTAATTTGGAGTGTTGTGCTTTATTTTGCTGCCATCCCTTGGTTTTATTATTTTTCTCTGTATTTCATAGTGTAGAGTAGCTCTGAATGGTTGCATTTACATCAGCACCAGCTTGTAAGATTCAGGATCATGAAACTGTAGATGGCCTGTTGAGCCCTTTGTTCAACCAAGGCTAATTTGAAATAGCTTTGATAGAAATGTCAAAATTAGCATTAGCCTCCAGTAATGATGGGTTTCATATCATTTTGTTTACAGCTCAATAAACCTCTTTAAGGTACTCCCACACTGGCCACAAGCAGTAATCTTTGGCATGAGCTCAAGACAATAAAAAGTGCATGGAATAGTTTTATTCTGTTACTTCAAATGAAATTGCACATAAAAAAAATGAATATGCTGATATGCTGTGATAGGAAACTTCGAAAAGGAAAAAAACCGTCAGTGTTGTGGTTTAAAGTTCCTTTTAAAAAACACATGTATTTGCTGATTTGCTACCCAGCATTGATTGTCTGAGGCTTCTAAAACGTGCGATGATGTTAGACTTAAAGAATGATATTATTTAACTTTAAACCAGAGGCATTATAACAGAGAGACATGGCAGATAAAGAATCCTGAATTGAAACAGATATGGTGTTAGACTTGTGACTTCAGTGGGGGCTTTTTAAAACCACATTTTAAGTCAAACTTTTAAACAAAGAAAAGTTTAAAATCTGTGCTCTATAAAGGCAGTAAAACCTCAATCTTTGTTACAGTCCTTCATGCTGAAGCTTCAAACTATACAGAACTATTATTAAACTATTTTAAACTACATTAAGCACACACAACACTGCTCAGTATTTTCCCTAAAAGTTAAAAATCTGCAGACAAACACTGTATTTTGCTTTGCATCAAGACCTGCAGAAGAGAACAAAGTTGAGTTATTAACATGACACTGAAGCTTCCACCTACCCTGACCAGCTCTTCCAGCTCAGACGAGTTTACACAGGCGTGCGTGGCCAAGAAGTCCAGTTTTTGAGCGAGAATGGCCAGTTTCTGGGAGCTCTCATGAGGCTGTTCCAGTGCTCTGAACACTGTCGCCCCGATGATGAGGTACAACACCACCAGGAAGAAGATGGCTGATACAGTCTTCCACCTCATGACCGTAGTCCGAGTGTCGCACTCGTCCTCTGGGGTGTTCAGCACCACCGGTTTAGTGGAGAACGACAGGCGAGGCTTGGAGTTGTGGGCAGCAGCCTTTGGGTCAAGAAGGTCAGGTGCAGCCACTGCGAGGACAGAAATCATTCACCTGGATCAGTTTCTTTACACGTTTACTCATTTGTCACACCGTTCAATGTATCTGTGACTGCATCTGTGTCACAGACATAAACAGGCAGCAATATGGACCCTGTGAGATTCATATAACATAAAAACAACTCCTCAGGATACCATCTTAAAATGTTTTCTTCATCCAAACCAAACAGTCCTAAACTTATATAAACCTTTTACAAATATGCAAAACAAATGAAAAATAGAAGAAACTGGAACCAGAAGATGTTTCACTAACTGATTAAATTACTGTAATTAAAAGGAAAAAGTTTGTGAGATAATAATAATCTTAACCATGCTTTTAAGTAACCTTCCTCTTCACTATACTGGCATTTATTTATTGATATTAAACTCATAAAAGGTTCCAGGACTGACTGTCCCTGAACACTATTGCAGAACGTTCTTCATAACTGCTTTAATTATTCCTCGGCCTTTAAAATGTAAATGAGTACAATGATTTTCAATTATATATATTTAAATATGTGGCATTTCAAAGCATCTATATATATATATATAAAATTGCTTATCAGGAATATCTGTGTCATGAATTCAAAGCCCCTCAGCCAAACTATGTTTACACTGCCTGTTCATATATTTTAGATGAAGTAATTTATATATGATAAACTTCTTGGACTTTGCTGTTTTTTAATCTACATAAAAGACAGCAAACCTTAATTTCTTGAACTCACAACTGATACATACTACGCAGCACTGGGGGACCGTTATCGTTTCTTTGTGACCGCTCTGAAAAAATGTGCGCCAGGGCAGGTTGGGAGCCTCAAAAACACTTTCCAATGGCGTAATGGGACGATGGGGCATTTTAACACCTCCTTTTCCAGTCACAAAGTGATTTACAGCCCATCCGAGGATGGTGTCATCTTCCCCCTCTGCATTACTCTCAGGGAGGGGTTCATTTCCTTGAGGAAGCACGGAAACTTTCTGAGTAACTACAAGGAATCCTGAGTCCAGAAGACAGACAAGAATGGAGGAGATGTGCAAAAAGGTTTATGAATCATGGACATTGACCAAATCCAAATGTGGAACTTGTATTTCTTGTGCAACACTAGAGTTTCACCTGATTTCAACCCAGCAGAGCAGAGTTTTTCAGTTATCAAATATAAAACTGAATGCAGAAAGACCCACAGACAAGTAGGTGTGAAGGTGGTTTCAGTGAAGTCCTAGCAGAGCCAAGGGAGGACAAAGCACCACCATGTTCATGACTTTCAGACTTCAGACGGTCACCAACTACTAAAGTATTTTCATCCAAATATGAAAAAAACACCCTTCTATTTAAAATGATGTTCATCTGTCAAATTACTTCTGAATGGTTGTGTGGCGACTTTATAGTACGTGTAGCAGCAGGACTGCATCCAGTGCCAACCAACCACTGACTGGCTGGCACTGCATGACACCAGTGGGAGAAGCTCGGCTGACTGAGCAGACAGTTTAGCTCCACCTGAGCAAAGTGTTGGAGCTGTTCTGATTGTATACAGTGTAACTTTAATACTGTGTGTGGGAAAAGATCACTGCTATGTTTCGTCATCAGAACCTGTAACAGCATCACTGTGAAAAAAACGATAAAGCTTATAAACTGTGTTTATCATTTTGTATTGAATTACTAGAATCACCTAAGCCGACCTTTGTGGACAGAATATCTGACTTCTGTGGCATACAGCAATACTAAAAAATCCATGCTTTGTTTTATGCCAAATTAATAAAAATATACTCCAGAAACTTGTGTTGGATATTACAGTGAGACCTGCTGTTGCAGTATTTTTATGCAACTACCTTCTTAAAATGTCACAGGGCCACAGATATCAGTATCCTGGCAGAAAAGCTGCTCATAAAGGTCCAAAAAAGATAAATCCAACATAAAAGGCAGTTTAAAAAAATGCAATGACGAATTATTTTATTGCTCAGTTTCTCTAATTACACTTTCGTGTATTTCTTAAGAAACAGCGCCACTCCACTCTCAGGTTGGACGCTTTTCATTCACACTGTGTTCAGGCTGGGGGGAAAAAATCGCCTTAATTTTCCAACATCAGCTGCGTTATCTCTGAATCCTCTTTCGAGTTACTAATATGTCCATTGTCAAACTCCTAAATGCGCATACACAATAAGTGCATGTAAAATACATGAACAATGGAAGATGCCACTCTTCTTTCTGCATGAGCTAAACACTGTATCGATTCTTCCCCCCCTTTTCGTTGTTTGCGGTCCCACAGAAAAAATGTGCAAAGCAACTGAATGGACGCTCATTAAAAATTAAACGCTCTTCGTCACAATCCCGTTTCCTAAACAGCTTGCTACAGTAGATGCAATTACATAACCACCCCGAGAGGTCCTACTGGACAGTATTTTATAGTAAACAACTTATGGAGAGGATCAGTCGCTCAACAGTAAGCTCCAAAGCAAACCAGGGAAAACCCAAAAATGCAGATTTATGTAATTGTGATGAGCATTTTCATTTTATTTGTCCATTTTAAATGGGTCCACCTCATTAAAAATGTGCCATTTTATGCTACAATGAAGTCAAAGTATCATCAAATAAGTTCAAAGAGAGAAATTTAAAAATTAGATTATCCGTTCATATATTTGAATTGACCGTGAACCTATTTTCTGTAGTTTCCCTTCCTCTTCTCTAAAGTGCAAACTTGATAACAGATTGTAAGTCACGGAGAATAATCTCAGCTAATCATCATCGTTAAATTTTCAACTTGTCTGCGTACTTACTTCTCTACCATCTCTTCTCTCGTTGTTTCCTCATGGAAGGATCTTTTTCTCCAATAAAGCGTGAACAAGGTTCCTCTATTGGACTCGCGTTTTGCCTCTGCTGCTCCCAACAAGAGACATGTCCTCTCTTCACATGGTTTCAGCGAACTGCGCTTCTCTTCACTGTCACTGTCACTGGAAAAACATTCATCCAGGACATCGCGTTCCTACCAAAAGGAACGATAAGACGGAGCGTAAAAGGAACACGGTGAACAGATCGCCTCCATAAAAGCTAACCAGGTGTTTGCAGGCATCGCGTCCGGTGCGGCGCTTTTACGGAAGGACGCAGAGGTTTGGGGCTGTGTGGGTCAGGAGACGCACTTCATCAGTGTGAGACACTGGATGCTCTGTGGTGCATTCCCACTGCGCTCTTGTGGAGCGTGTGCGCTCCTGGTGAGAGAGAGAAAGAAACTTCCTCCTAAGGGAGATACGGATTGCTTAAAACCTCCCAGCCATAAAAATAGAAAATCTCTCGTGTTCATATATTATAAAAGACCACCGCTCATCTTCTTTCCAGCATCATCCAGATGTGCAGTTCTGCGTGTAAAACCAGAAAGCAGAGCATTTTGATCAACACTGAGCTGCTGTTTTTTTTTTGCGCAATGAAAGACGCTACGACAAAAATGAATATAGAATATTTATTTCACCCCCCCAAACAATGCTTGTGCTTTTGTCCTTTTTGTCTCGTCCTGAAGGACAGTTTTACACATTTAAATTTAAGCCAGTTATTTAAACTGGCAACATCCCAGTCAAAGGGCCACATCTCACCTCTAGGCAAAAGCCAGCTTATCAGTAAGCAGAAGGGCACCACAGTTTGCAGCTCCATGCTTTGAAGCACGGCTTTAATTAAATTAATTTGAATTTGTGAGACTGTCTGTAAGGTTCATGTCCCCGGTGTCGCTTGTCATCTTTACCTTGGCGTGCAGATGTGACAGCTACATGAAAACCGAGGCTGAGATTCTCAGTCATTCGATGGTCAGTTGTTGATCAGCTCCTTTATATGTCCTTGAGTGTGTGTGTATGTGTGTGTGTGAGTGAGTGCAGATGTGTCCACAGTATTGATCACATATGCATGATCAGCTGCATCTAATTGAATTGGGGGAGTTCTGTTTTTCTTTCGGTGCTTTGACACTGATGTACTGGTGGCATCAGGAAGGTGTCTTTGGAGAGAAAACATGATCCATTTAGCAGATGCTTGATATTCTCTTGTTTCATTGTATTGCTTTAATCCTTTCGTATGTGTTGAGGTACAAAAGCACAATTAAACCTTGAGCACCACCCATGAAAAGAAAACATGTTTTTAAATATATTTTAAAATGTTTATTTCATTTTCTTAACAATTTATGATCAAGCTGTGCAAGTCTTTACATATATAAAATCCCCACTCGCCACTCGACGGTCTGTTGTCCTCCACTGTGCTCTGATTACCATGGGGACCACTGTTACCTTCACCTTCCACATCCTCTTTAGGTCTTCTCTCAGCTCTTGGTGTTTAGCATGTTTCTCTTCTTGATGTTACCATCACTTGGTATTGCAACGTCTGTAATTACATCTTACTTCCTCTGTTTGTCCACCACTACCATGTTTGTTTAGATTAGCCATCACAAGTTTGTTTGCCTGCCAGTTGGAGCATATTGCATTTTGACCTCAGAACTTCCAGGTCATACTTGGCACAGATGTTCCTACGCCAGTCACTTGACTATAGCATTCCACGTATGCCCTTCCAGCTAGCATCTTGCACCCTGCTGTTACAGTATGTGATGGATTGTTTCAGGGGCATCTCTGCCCATCCTGTACCTGGGGTTTTGCCTGGTGTGGAAGCCCCAGCCTCTATAATGCTTAGAGCTTGTTCCTATGCTGCCATGAATAGTGCCTCTATGCTATCTGTCCAGCCATTGGTAGGATTTTTCAATATCTGCCAGTGGTACATGCCATGCAGAGGCCTGTCCTTCCATGATGGTTCTTGTTCCTGCTCCTCTTCTTTCTCTGGTTCCTGCTGCCTGAGGTACTCGCTAAGCACATGATCCTTTGTGGCCGTCTTTCTGATGTATTCATATATCTTTGCTGTTTGATTCTGACACTCACTAGATCTCGGTCTCCTTCCTTCCGCTTTGTGTCTGGGTTTGGAGTGAAACCCTCCATGCGTGACAAGGAGCTTTCTTGTCTTGATGTCAGGGGCTTCTGTCTCCTCCGTTGGCCAGCTTATTATCCCAGCAGGGCATCTGATGACTGGCAGGGCGTAGGGGTAGATTGCCCAGATCTTGTTCTTCCCATTCAGCTGACTCTTCAGCACTTGCCATACTCTCTGCAGGATCTTGGCAGTTGCCGCTTTTCTCGTCGCCTTTTCATTTACCTGTGGGATTCCAAGGTACTTGTACTGTAGTTGTCCTCAGTGTCTGCACCACTGCCGTCTCGTAGCTACTAGCTATCTTGATGTTATTTTGGATGTTGGGTGTTGAAGAATCCATAGGTCCCACATCCTCTTCATGTAACCCCTTTCACTGGGATTACTTGTATAGTAGCATTCCAACAGTTCTCGACTCATCTCATGTCCATTTAGCCAACCCATCGTCAGAGTGCTCTGGTTCGGACGCGGACCTTCTTAACGTCCGAGGCGGCACGGCTTCAATCATATATCTCTCGCTCATATTCCAAAGTACAGAATATGACACACTGATATCAACTGTTTTTATTTTTTTCTATTTTGTTTTCATACAGGCACTTATTTCTTTTGACAGTTTTGTTTTGCACTTTAATTAAAAAGGAAAAATGTCTGTTTTAAATAAAGGAGAAAGTTACATGACAAATATAAGTATGTAGTCCATAAACGCCCCTTTAAAATGCTTTAGACTGCTTTCAGTAACCGCCCGTTAAATTATAGATTTTCATCTATTTGCTCCATCCGTTCATTTTCCATTATTTTCTTTTTCTGGCCATCTGTTCATTTTTCCTTCTCTAAATTACTTTAATTCACTGAAGCATCCAATCTGTAATCACACGCTCAGAGTGTTTTGAGGTCCTCTTGGCCTGCTTCTTACATACAGGGAAGTCATGATTTCATTGTTTATGATGGATGCTGACCGCACTATCAGCATCCAAGCAGTCTGCAATTAATCATTTCACACCATTAATTGCAGAGGTGCTGTACATGTGTGACGGTTTCATTAATTTTCTAATCATTCAAATGAAAAATGTGTTCCTTACTATCATATGATGATGCTTGGGGCTTACTGTATGTTACATGCAATTTGATGCAATAAACAAATCAACATTTCAAGTCTTTATTTCGTGTTTCTTTCATTTATAGACTGCTCTTTGTGTAAAAGTGCCAAAACTTTCTGACCATCTTAACACTGCAGAAGAAAACTGCTGAAACCCCAGAAATATATAAATGTTAAAGTGCTTTTTTTTTTAACTACTGTATAACAGTTTTATTATTTTTCTTCAGGGTCTTGCTACATTGTGTTGATTTTTTTCCCAAACTTAAGACATTTGAAAGTTGTTATTATTCAAATGATGCACGTGCGCTGATTTCTTTAGCTCTATGTGAGGTTTAACATTGTTCAACTTCTCATTAACACAAATGAGCCAATCACATCACACTGCATTTAGGCATGTAGACATGGCCAAGATGACCTGCAGAAGTTCAAACCAAGCATCAGAATGGGAAAGATTTAAGTGACTTTGGTGGTCCCGAGACAGTTCTGAAGGGAAAGGTGGGGCCAATCTGGTAGTAGTGAAATGTACCTAATAAAGTAACTGAGTGTATTCTCCTAATGTTGCTGAGGTTTTGACCTCTGGAGAATCATTTGGGCAGTTCAACCAGAGCTGCTTACATATTGTTAGGCCTGTGGAGGCCTTTTTGTTTCATTATGAGTCTCCTCCTGAAGTATAACCTCATGCTTCCTAATTCAGCTTCATTTGCTGACTGTTTCTCTCAAGCCAGACAGCACCTGTAACTGGAACATATGGCTTTTGTTACAGACAGCAATCAAGACAGTAATCCTATTATGGGTGACATTGTTGCACTAATGGGCCATATTACCAGAGTAATTTCTCCTAATGGTGCAGCGAAACGATGCTGTTATAGTAAGCCATTTTCACCCATGAGCCATTATAAAAGGTTCTTACATAATAGTTCCCAACATAAAAATTCTGTTAATTGGAATTTAATATCAAAGATTTTAAAGATTTACATTAAGAATGTAGTTTTTTACGCAGTTTTTTCTATTACCCATATTATAATAAACTTGATGTTTTGCACCATTTTACTGCCAATAATTTGTGCAGCAAAACAATTTGTGTGCTGTGCATCATCTTTATGGCTTGTATTATTGATTTTTTTATTTACTACTGATGCAAAAAGTGTAAAGTAGACGCTGTATCTTAGGAACAGATGGCTGAAGATCTGTTTCTCATCGCAGTTCCCACATGCTTAGAGATACAAGGAAATGCAGAATTCCTGCCTGGTCAAACTTTGGCTGCAGTGCTGTTAGAAAAAGCTCTAGAAACAGATGATCAGCAAAATCATCAAATAAAATGCTTAAATGTTCATGTGATTAAATCTACACAGCATAATATAGTCTTCACTGCAAGCTTGCATTGCAAAAGCTCAGAGGGTTTAGTGCTAAACAAATGAATCTCATTCCGAGTCCTGCTGAACACATACCTGAATCTTTTCTAATGACGTTGCATTTTCCTCAACCTGCAGAGAGTTATCAGCAGATTTTCAGGGGCACAGGCCTTTTGAATAAAAAATGATCGCTTTTAGATCGATCTTCATCTGTAATTAGATTTGCACAACATATATGTCAATGTCAGTATCCACAGAAACTGTCACTTTGTATGGAAAAAAACGATGGTTCTGGGAGGCAGGTTCTGACAGGAAAGTAAATCTACTGAATAAATTATTAAAAATATTACTACAGAGACACAACACAAATTTTAGAAAGACACAAAAGAATTATACAGGGAAAAAGCGTTAACATACTCATCCTCTGGACTTCAATGAATCCCTGAGTCCTGTTAATTTCTGCCTTTTTCCAAAGTATTTTCACATCAGTGATTCTGACTGTATTCATAGACAGCAAATGCATATTTTGATACACAATCAGGATTCATTGGAAACTATCTTTAGAACTGATGTTGCTCTCAAGCTTCTGTCTAATTAACCCTGCGCTGCATGTTCATTGTCAGGTTGTTCCAGTCACTGGTTCTTGATGGATAATAGCGCTCAAAAGGAGTAAGGCTGTGTTATCAGTCAACTGAAGTCTTTCATCTCCTGCTCAGTCAACTGAGCCCTGCAGAAATCAATCACCGTGAACAACTGAGTGAAAAGAACTTGTCCAAAAGTGCCTACTCACACAAAACATCTGCAAATGCACACAGATGCAAGCACATAATTCATCCGTGTAATAATAGACACTTACACAGGAGCTAATTGGGCTGCTGCAAGCAGTTTGTGTTTAAAAGTATTGCTTAATGTTTACAGCTGAGGGCAACATTTCCATGTAATAAAATGTTAATGAAATTAAATAACAGTTTTCCCTGCGGTTTAAATAAATGAACGTTGCTTTACTTGCCAATAACCTCCTGACAAACATTTCTGCAGAGAAAAATAATAGTAAGGCCTAAATGGCTGAAACTGTTTGATTGTTTTAAGAAACAGCTGGATTTAATGCAGTTCAGGTTAAATCAATGCTAGTGTTAGTTCACTTGCAGTATTTCCCAAAAGTCATTTTTAGAACAATTAAGTCTGAACTTATGTTTCAGGCTTTCAGTCAGTAAGCAAAAAGCAGAGACTTGCTTGGTGTTTTCTGTCTTGTATAGGTTTCTGTTGACTGTGTGTGTATGTTGTGTTTGGTCACTTCCTGTTTTATTTTGACAGTCTTTGGTTCTGTGTGTGTTGTGTGGTAATTTTGCTTCACCTTGTCTCATCGGTGTTCTGTTCACCTGTTCTCCCCAGATGTTTCCACTCTCTTCTCGTTACCTCGTGCTGCAGTGGTTTGAATTATATTTATTTAATTGACTCTAATTTGTTAATCTAAATGGGGAGTCTTTTTCACCGACTAAAGTAAACTGT
>VOQJ01043077.1:48308-59869 GCA_015052665.1 Apistogramma diplotaenia
TAATCCTACATGGAAATGAATCTAACTCTCTACCTCTAACTCTCTAAGCCACAAAGCTGGCGACTTTGTTTGGAGTTTTTTATTATATTTATTTAATTGACTCTAATTTGTTAATGTAAATGGGGAGTCTTTTTCACCTAATAAAGTAAATTATGGAGTTCCACAGGGTTTTGTGCTAGGGTCAGTTCTCTTTGCATTATGCATGCTTTTCTCAGGCAGTATTATTAGAAGGCACAGCATACATATTCATTGCTATGCATATGATAAACAGCTTTATTTATGCTTGAAGCCAGATGACACACACCAATTAGTTAAACTACAGGAATGTCTTAAAGACATAAAGGCCTGGATGACCTCTAACTTCCTGATTCTAAATTGAGATAAAACTGAGGCTACTGGACTCGGCCCAAAAAATCTTAGAAATGCAGAGTCTAACCAGATACTCACTCTGGACGGCATTGCCTTGGTCTCCAGTAACACTGTGAGGAATCTTGGAGTCATTTTTGACCAGGATACGTCCTTCAATGCACATATTAAACAAATATGTAGGACCTCTTTCTTGCATTTGCACAATTTCTAAAATTATTATGTCTAGGCTGGACCACTGTAATAAATCATAAGGTTATCCAAAAAACTCCCTAAAAGCCTTTAACTGAGCCAAAATGTTGCAGCAATATAAAGATTACATTTAAAACTTTTCTTTATGCTCAAGCTTATACTTAGGACTGGATGAAGTGACCCTGAACCCTACTGCAATAGGGCTTCCCACGATGAACTGAGTGTTTCATCTTTGCTCACCTCCTTTCACTCTGCATACACCACTCTGCATTTAATCAGTAGTCATCATTAATCTTTGGCTCTCTTTCACAACTTGTCTTTTGTCCTGTCTCTCTTCCCTGAACCACAAATGGCACAGCAGATGACTGAGCCTGGTTCTGCTGGAGGTTTCTTTATGTTCAAAGGGAGTTTTTCCTTCACACTGTTGCCAAGAACTTGCTCAGTGGTGGTCCTCTGATTATTTTGGTTTTCTCTGTATTATTATAATAAAGCACCTTGAGGTGACTGTTTTTTGATTTGGTGCTATATAAATAAAACTGAATTTAATCAAATTTAATTGCGTTTTGTTGTTTTTGGATTTTCCAAACTGCTGTCAGACTGCTACTCTGCTCTGTATTATTGTTTGAACCCTTTGAAAAAGCAAATTAAAACCTCACAAAGGTGTTTGTGTGAAAACTGATCCATAACACTCACATACCCATATTTTATACACAACAGAGCACGATACACAACAATTTCATGACTAATAGTAGTGCACTTTGAATTTGATGACAGCATCATGTCTCAAAAATGGAGATGGGGGCTACAAAAGCCTGCGAAAGTTACGTGGTACTAAAAGGAAACAGCTGGAGGAACATTTTGGAACTAATTAGGTTACCTGGCAACAGGTCAGTAACATGAGCATCTTAGAGAGTTTCTCAGAAGTTAAAATAGGCAAAAGAGGAAAAAAAGCAAACACTGCATCTAGAAATTGTGGAACAAATTACAGAATAATGACCCTCAACATAAAATTAATTGATGATTAAAATGTCAGCTTAATCCTCCATACAGTAGATGTTTGTTGCTGTTTTTGGAACCATGTTTGAGGGCTGCAGTGACCCTCACACATACTTTCACTTCTTGTTATCTCTCAGATTTTGAAAGAGAGACAAGCTCTTTTTTCTCCACCAGTGTCAGTGTCACCTTCACCACAATGCTGTCACACCTGTACTCCTCAGAAAGGGGGAGTTCATTCAGATTAAAGTGGTGGCAGACAAGGGCGTCGCTGACTAAGCTTCAAACTGCTCACTCAACAAAATTCATCTGGTTATTATTCACAGACTCTGTCAAATTAGAACAATAGTATCAATAATTTTCTGGACTTGTTTCCATAACTTTGTCTTCAGAGCATTGTGCTTCTATTTAAAAATGGAGCATTAACAAACTTCATTTAAAAACACCTGTGATCTACACTGTGTGTCAAATCAGCAGGTGTGAGAACTTCTGCCTTGTTATGTCTTTTTCCATGTACACAGGCAACAACAAACTCCAGGCAATGTTTTACCACTCATCTTTTGTCCAATTTTGGTGAGCTCATGCAAATTATAGCCAGTTTCTTATTCTTAGCTGGCAGCAGTGGCACCCAGTGGGTCTTCTGCTTCGTAGCCCATCTGCTTCAAGCTTTAATTTGTTAGGTGCTCTTCTGCATACCTTGGTTGTAACAAGTGATTACTTGAGCACCTGTTGCCGTCCCATCAGCTTGAAGCAGTTTGGCCAGTCTCCTCTGGCATTTTCTCCCAAAAAAATACTGAAGCTCACTGCATATTTTCTATTTTTCACAAAATTCTCTGTAAAGTCCAGAGATGGTTGTGTGGGAAAATCCCAGAAGATCAGCAGCTTCTGAAATATTCAGAGCAGCCTGTCTGGTACCAACAACCATGCCACATTCATAGTCAATAAAAATCACTTTTCTTCCCCTTTCTGATGCTCCGTTTGGTGTCTGGTGAACTGCTGACCCAGTTCAGGGTCTCAGGGGGGCTGCAGCCTATTCCAGCTGCCACAGGGCGAGAGGCAGGGCAAACCCTGGCGAGGTCGCCAGTCTGTCGCAGAGCTAACATCAGAGGTGGCAAAAGTACACACATTCTGTACTTAAGTAGAAGTAGCAGTACTTGTGTTTAAAAAAAAAAAACTTTGGTAAAAGTTGAAGTTCTGGCTCAACTTCTTTACTAAAAGAAAAGTAAAAATAAAAAAGTACAGGCGCTGAAATGTCTTGAAAGTAAGAAAGTAAAAGTTGCTCTTCCAGTTATTTTGTATAGTTATAACTGAACCTCATATATTATTGTAAAAATATAAAATAATACATTTGAATACAAACATTATATATACATTTAAAACCAGCTCTATTTTCTGTGTCCTAGAGGGTGGCTGCCTCCACACCTATACACAACAATATGAATATGAGAAGGTGGAGGAACCCTATGTTTGTAGTGGCTCTGCCTGAGGAGAAGAATCACAGCTTTCTATTGTGAGCTCTAGTAAATGATGTTGGTGTACAGCTGTGATCAGCTGACCTGCTGCTGCTCTGAGGTTTACTGCTCTGTGTGGATGAACTGAATTCAAAAAGATGTAACCCAGTATTTCACAGCTGTCTACGCTGATTTCCATCCCCTACACTGACAGAATACAGTACAGGTTGTATAAATGCTTAATTCAGTGAATGAATCTCAGCATCAGCAGCTTTGATTCAAACTCATCTCTGTTTCACTTCATGTAACCTGTAACTCTGAGCATGAACACAGCCTTTGTGCACCAGTCCAACACAGAGCTTTAATGTAAATACAGTACAGCAAGCTGACCTGTTTATTAGCACTAAACTGAAGCGAGTGAAGTTATCGCTCATTCTTTTCTCTCCCTCAAATCAAAGCAGCTGGACCTTTAGTTAACAGACACACTGTATGATAAAGCGCAGATACTTTGTGTGTTTGCTGATAACTGTTGAGCATTTAAAAATGTTGCAATTAAAATTACCTGGCAAACATTTTTCCCTCTTCAGTAGTGCTAGCTAAGATGCTGGAAGTATCGACATCTGTCTTCATAAATTATATGGTTTTGCCTCTTTAATCGCTTTGTATGCGATAAGACCCGGGGATGGAGGATGTGCCAGTAGGATTCTCTCTTATGTATTATTGTTCTACTATTTAGTCTCAGATTGTTAGATGCTTGACGGCGCAGTGGCCGGAAATTCAAACTTCTCTCAGAAGCCTTAAACCTAAAGGAACGAGTCTGTTTGAAAATGCAAGAAGTACAGATATTTGTGTAAAAATGTAGGGAGTAAAACTAAAACGTAGTCCAAAAAATAAATACTCAAGTAAAGTGCAGATACAGTACCTGAAAAATCTACTGAAGTACAATAATGCAGCATTTATACTTTGTTACTTCCTAACTCTGGCTAGCAGACAACCATTCGCACTGACCGCCACACCTATGGGCAATTCAGAATCACCAATTAACCCTAGCCTATTAACTACATGACTGTGAGAGGAAGCAGGAGTACCAAGAGGAGAACTCCACACAGAAAGGCCAGATGGTGTATCTGAAACCAGGACCTTCCTGCTGTGAGGCAACAGCGCTAACCGCCACACCACCATGCTGCTCAGGAAGTAAACAAATAAAAATAAAAAAAATTATGAAAGCACAGGCAAACAAACAACACAAAGGAGCTCAACAAAACCAACGGGTACCATGACAGGTGCTCAGAGAGCTGCAGGTGGTGGGGCTGAAGTTGCGTAAGCTATTGAATACTGCTTGTTCAGAATGGGATGAGCCAACATACATAACAACTGCACATCACAGAATTAGATTTTTTCTTATTTCCAGAGAAATAACATGAAAGGTACCTTCACAGTATTACTCACAGATAATAGACAGTGTAGGTGTGTCTTCGTCTTAACTGTGAGTCTCCTCTTGTCAGCCTTTTCTTCCTCCTGCAAGGATTCAAGATTATTATGGGGTTGTTGGAGCATCCTGTCACGAACTAGATGGGGAACTTTTCCTCTGGGGAAAAGACCTGTTTGATCCATGGCTTTAGTGTCTATTACATCTTCCCGCATTCCTTTTCTAAGATGTATTCTAGGCTTTATCAGATCTATTTCTAATCCTTACCCAAATATTAAACATGCCTTCACTTTAAAATGTAATAATTCACATTATGGGTCTAACCTTTAGTCTGAATAAAAAGGTTTAGCTCCCCGCAACACTGAGTAATATCTGTGTCACACCTACCGCAGCAGCAGAGACAAATAGCACAGGGGTGATGAGCTTTTTAAATAACGGTCTGTGTGGTGGAATTAGGAACTCTATTACAAAACTGACAAAATGATGTCTTTCTCTGGTGGTTTGGATTTCACTGTTGGCATTTGATTGATTCATTAATTAAGCAGGATTCTTTGGAGAAGTGATGGTTTTAATAATTGTCTCTAGGACTCTGTTGGTCCTCCTCCCAGTCTATGCCCACTCTCGTTAGGCGTCTGTTTTAGGCCAAATAAATGTGCACACACATGCATGCGTACATTGGGGGAATCTGCCCTTCGTTTCTTCTGCAATCTCCTCTGTCTTCACAGGCGAGTGACATGCAGCAGTCAGACAGAGATGGACCAATCAATAAATGTCTGAGAGCTGAAGTGGGGAATCCATACAAGTGAACTGGGCTCACTTTTTATTCCCACTGTGTCCTTCCATGAAAGCAAGGCTACTGAACAACACCACCAAACCACAAAAAAAAACCCTGATTCCAACTTCTAACAAACAGGATGCTGTTGTAGAGACTAACAGAGGAAAATCTGCTGAGAAAAATACTCGTGCTCTTAGACTTCTGGCTTATGTTCGAGTGCGTGTTTGCGTCTCCTGAAGCACTGGGGTTTGCACCTTGTATAATAAGCTGTTGCCCAAGGATATGATTATGTGGTGTGGCTTTGATAAGCAAGAACCCACAGGAGTCCTCCCTCTCTTCCTATCACATTGACTTTGTGGTTACCCATTTTCCCTTTGGAGGCTTCAGCCCGCAGCAGCCCAGCAGCTCATTATCAGCTGGATAGCGTTCATCTCAGTGGCACATACTATATATACTTGGAAGGCAGCTTTTGTGCACATGTGAATTCATTTGCGCCATCTAACGCCTTCGAGCCCGTGATTAGGCCCTTATTCCTTTGTTTCAAACTATATGTACAAAATGAGAGTTGCATAACAGCCTGTCTGCAAAAATAACCCGACACACTGAAATATTCACTTCGTCTTTTTTATCTGGTGCTTTCAGTACCTCTTGTTTCAAATGAGTGGAGAGTGCTTTACATCCTCAGCTTGCCATGCTGCAAAGACATTTTCACCGCTGCTCTCTTCAAACACTTGCTGTGCTGCATATCAGACGATGAGTAGCAAGGGTGTTAGATCACAGCGTTGCCTGACATGTGGGACAACACAGATATTGGTTACTTTGTCGCTCACACAATGAATTGAAAAAAGGGAAATGGCTTGGACGTGTTTGCAGTTGCTGTCCAGGTGTTTCAACAAGCTCGTCATGCACGCCAGAAAGCAGGTGCCGCCTGAGTGGAAATGAAACTGGCAGAGAATAGATACTGGCCACCAAATGTTAATTCAAGGTGTCCTGTTTACCTGCAACAGTCTGTATGTGACGCTAATCAGCATTTATCTCTTCTGCCGTTGCCACAGTGGCACCTCCTATCGTGCTGGATCACATCAGGTACCTGCTCGTGACAGAAATAAAGTCTGATGCATTTTTTTTATTATTATTATAACCAACACATCTGATGAAAAGAAAATCAGCTGCAATACCCAGTAGGATATTATTTAGCTTCATTTTCCCTTCAAAGCTTCTTACTGTAGTAAAGTCATTGGTCTAACCAAAAGCAGTTCCCAAATGGTCTGTTATTAGTACAGGCAGGTTGATGAGAGCCTCAGATGCTTAAACCAAAGCCTTTTTAAGATAAATACTAATATTGGCACAAAAATATCCTTGTCGGTGTTTTTCTCAGCAAAAATCATTGTTCTTTTATGTTCTTGAAATTAAATGCAGTCTGTTTTCCTCCTGCGCGTCCTGTGGGTCTTCCTCCACACATCATCTCACGTTAATGTTTTACTCGTGTCATTGAGTGTCAAATGGCGTGGCGCAGAGAGTCTGTTGGTTTCTACAGTAAAAATGATCAGGCAGTGTGGTGGGAACATAAAATGTTCCACACTTATTTACCATCTTATTTACCATCTTAATAATAATTTTTTTCCCACCCTTTTAGCCCTGTTTGCATGTGTGGTGTAAAATACTTTGCAAATATGTGGCAGCATAGCAGTCTATAAAACGATGAGGAAGAATTTTGCTTGACAGAGTGATGTTGAAGTTTTACAACACCCACCCCCCAACACAACCACATACACACCATTTATGTTATGTAATACTCAACAAAGAACCGGCTTGACTTCTAGTATATGTGTCCCTCACTTGTGTTCCTAGTTTATGCTTGATTTAGAGGAGATGGGAAATGGACCTTGACTCACTGACCTGTATTTGCATCTTCAGTGCCCGTGTTCCAGCATCGTGTTAAAAAGACCACAATAACTGCAGCTTGTGTTGCTGGGCAACTAACTGTCTGCCAAATTACAGACACACATACCAGGAATAGTAACTCACCGTGGAAGAACACTCCACAAAGCATCTGTCCTGTACTTTTCAAAAGGTATTTCCCCATTTTGATACATGGAAATCCAAGAAGAATGACCTGGCCCTGATGCTTTTCTAAAACAAGCTTTCAGTCATAACCCAGAAGCTTTCATACTGAAATGATTGCTTAAGGAAAAAATATTGTGGGTCTTTTTTTTTTTTTTAATAAATGGAAATTAATAAGTAATAATTCCTAGTGATGCTGATCTGAACCAGATCATCATAGTACTGATATCCCAAATGCTCCAGAGATAACATCTCTCATCTTCGTCCTCCAGAAACTTTCTCTTTATAACTTCTAAAGCTCAGAGAACAATACGCTGTAAAAATAACTGAACAAGCACTGTTTGCCACAATAGACAGCTTGCTTGCACAATCTCTTCACGCCATTGAGGGCTATTCATACTCTTGAAGTGTACATGTAGCTGTCAAGGAGCAGCTAACCAGATCCAGCAGCAGAATTTTCACAGCCAACTGAACCTAGTACTTCAAACGCCACTAGCTGAGGTGCTGGAGAAGAACTTTTCAACTTGGGTGTTGCTCACAGCAGTGGGACAAATGACGCTGTCTCTCCAGTTGCTGACGATCATTTCCAGTGAAGTGGCTTCTGATGGCATCTCGAGTTGTATTAGCTGAACCGGGGCACAATGCTGAGGATGAACAATAATGAGGTGCAATACTGTGAGAGAGCAACAAGGCTCCCGGCTCTCTGGTTAATTACATTATTTTAATTTTCATTCACTTGCTGTTGGCTATCAACAGTCACTGACAGGTAACATCAGAATTGATCATAAAAGCTGCTTATACGAGTTGTGCACAATAATAATTCCAGTAATAGTGTAACTGCAATAAGATGGGATATTATATTGTTAAAATTAGGTTGTTTTTTTTAGTGAGCTACCGTTTGCCTCAGCTCTTACATCATCTCATGTAAAATTCAGCCTCCATTCCTACATGTGATTTCATAATCCAAGTCCCCGACATATATTCTCTTATGATGGGAATGCGTTTTGATTTATTGACCTGGAATACCCGATCTGTCCACTGTAAAATTCATCAAATTTATCAATAATTCGTGCATGTGTTGAAAATCCACCTAAACTCTGTGGATGACAAAAATATCTCAAATGAAGGCAGTGGAAGGAAAATCAGAGCTCCATTTTATCCGCCACTGAGAAGAGAAGTGATTTTGGCAATCTGGAGGCATGCAGCAGCCCATAATTACAAAAACCGTGTGAAACAGATGAGGTGAGAAACAGTTTTCCAGCACCCTAAACGGGAAAAAATGATTAAGAGAAAATTAAATGTTTATATTTTGGATTATATCACTGGGTGGGTGTCACCGTCTGTGATTGAAACAAATGTTGTGCTCCACATCTTAAAAGCAAAATGCTGAGGCAGCACTAAAACATGAAACACTTGGCTTTCTTTGTTACATAACCTCTCCCCGTGCATGCACTATTCTCACAACTGCCTCTGCAGTGTGAAAGAAACCCTTTGGTACTAACAGGAGAAAAAAACAAACAAGGACAGTGATATTAAGAAGCTTCTGTAAACATGCATCAATATTTTTGCCTCAAGTTCAGAGATCTATCAAAAAAAAAAAAATACATATAATGCATAACAAAAGCAGTTCACTCTGAGAGGATGTTTGTTTGTTACCACGAGTGACTCCTGGATTTGGAGAGATTTAATTATCCGTCCTGTCTGGATGGAATATGACGCTTGATTTAATTCAAGAATGCAATTTTCATTATCTTTGTCTCAAGCCTGTACGTGGTGGTGCAGGTTTTCAGGCTTTCAGAAAGGAGGGAGGAAGACACTCAGTCTCATAAAGTTCAGAAAAATGAGAGAGAACCTAACTCGCTAAAAACAAGATTTAACTGAATCACTGTTCATCCAAATTAGAAAAATCTATGGAAAAAAAACCCCCATAATTAATGGTTTAACATGTAAGGTTTGAGGAACACGCGCGCACCTTGTAAGGCCGAATTACCACCACAGAAGCACCAACAACAACCAGGCAAAAGATGAGAGTTCAGCCTGGCCTTAAATCCAGAGAAGCAATGAGTAAATGGAGATCAGGCTGGGTCAGAGTGGCGGGTAAAGCCCTGCCTAAAAACGGAGCTGAGAGCCAGAGCGCCAAACTTCACCTGAGTGAAAAGGTGAAGAGCAGGGCATGCCGGGACCGTGATATATTGCCAGGAAGGTTGATCTTATCACTTTAATGTTAGTACAGGGCTCTTGTACTCGAGTGCCAGGGTAACACTTTTATACTGTTTAAGATGATGAATCACTGTGAGGATGATCTCATTTTTTGGTGTATGACCACAAATTAAATCAGTAGCTGATATAATGAATAGCAAGTCATTTGTAGGCTCCCCAGCTTTTAAGCAGAATTAGCCTTTTTTTAATGGCTGAATGGGAATACCAGTCCAAAGAGAGTCAGCAGAAGAAGGCCTTAGATTACTGAAACACACTTGCACATGCAAGCACACATTCTTCCTGCTGTTATAATTATGCAAATGCAAATGAGAGAGAACGCATGGCAGTGTGATTAGCTCACAAATAGGCTGAGAGAGCTATACGTTAAAAAGCCAGAGTGGGAGGATAGAGTTATGTAGTGACAAACAGTCTGAGGGATTATGGCAATTCATTAAATTTTGTCACTCTCAAAAGCAGAGCACAGCAGCAGAACCCTGCTCCTATACATTTGTAGCTTGATGGAAACATCCATTTCTGGCCCCTCACTGTATTTCACCCACTTACTTTCTTTTTTTTTGCTCCCTTCATCTGAGCAGGAGGGTGACTTACTCTGCTACAAATGACCATGCGTGTGTTGTTGCCTTGGCTACCAGGTCATGGCGGGCAAAGTGTAATCTGTGTGTGCATACTGCATTTATGAACACATGGCACGTGTTCTCCACTGAAATGTTTGGCAGCCCCTGGTTGGTTTGGTTTACCTGCCTGTTTGCCATTTATAGCAAATCAATTTCTTCATGCTAGATTAAAAGCTCAAAGACTAAATAAATGCGTGCATGTTGCTTTTGCAGACAGTGAAATAACTACAGGGTGTAACAGAAATCTACAGTGTATATGGCTATATCAAGTTAATATTTTGTTAATTCAGTGGCAGATTGTTCAAAATGCTGTGTTGAATCAAAGGTAACACAAAGATTTGGTAACAGATTTTGATTCACCACATTTTCAGATGATTTTTTTTTTATTTATTGAACCATTTAACTCTGACGTACAGTGTGAATGACTCAAGCAATAAAAAAGGAAGTCACTCAAGTGATATGTCCACACATAACAGACAACTTAGCAAAGAACCCATTTTAAATTGTATTTAGACACTTTTACTTTGTTCTCATTCCTGTTTGAATCTGTGAAAAACTTTTACAGATATAAAATAGTCAGAATCTGACACCTGACCCGAGAGATGCATGTGGTAGTGTTGGCGTCAGGTCCTCGGTCTGTGGCTCAGTATTTTCTGTTTCTATTTTCTAATGTTACTGTTTGATTCTTGGCTTATGTAGCATATGCCTGTTTTTGAGTTTTGGTATCTTTATATTTATATTCTCTGGTTTAAGTTTCACATCTAGTTGTGTTCATGAAACTTTCAGTTCCTTGCGATACTAAGAATTCCTGCCTCCTTTGTGTTCTTTGTATGTGTGTTTAGTTACTTCCCATTTTTACTGTGGTTGTCTTTTGTCTCTTCTACGGAATGTTTAGTTTTACTTCCCTTTGAGTCCCCACCTGCTCTCGTCCCCCTTGTTATCATGCAGTAGAAGTATACACCGTCTGAATCTGGTCCTTGTCCTTTGTCATGTCGTCCCTCATGGTTGTGTTCCTCAGTTCAGTCTTTCCAGTTTGCACCTGCTCTGCATGGGTCTCGGTTTATTTTTACAGTTTAACAGTTTCAGTTTTGCCTCCTGAGTCCTGCTGTTGGGCTCGCATCCTCCCTACCGCACAGCTGTATGTGACAGTTGGGAATCTTGTTCAAATTTATGAAAAAAATAACTTATAAAGTACCATTAGATTTTGATTCGCCATGCAATACCATCTGGAAATTGATAGCAGCTTTATATTTCTACAGAAGAATTATCCCAAACTTGCTGCCAATGCAATAAAAGCATACCTGGACAGAAAAGCACACAATGGAACGCCATCAGTCATGGATTTGGCTCTCACTGTGGTATCATTTCCTTTTCCTGCTAAAATGCACAATGGTGTAGCTCATTGAATTACCAAACCGTTAGATAACTTATTTCATAATGCAACTGTGGTGTCTGGC
>VOQJ01043080.1:0-13705 GCA_015052665.1 Apistogramma diplotaenia
CAGCAAAAGGAGGCCCTACACCATACTAATAAATTATTGTGGTCTAAAACCAGGTGTTTCAGTTTCATTGTCCAACCCCTGAGTGTGTGTGTGTGTGTGTGTGTGTGCGTGCGTGTGCGTGTGTGTGTATATATATATATATATACACACACACACATATATAGGCTTTACATATTTATTTGATCCTGGATCTTCCCAGTTAAGATGCAGTTGTTGTTCCGGGAAACTGTATCATATACCTGCATATGCTTCAAGGTAGTTTAATTTTATTTTCTAAATAAATAACAGCCCTCCCTACTAAAGCAATCTGGCATGAGATAATCACATAAGGCTTCCTCCTCAATTGACCTGAACAGAGATGTTCATGATGATGTGGTCATGCTACTTTTTTTTACCACAGTAGCCTGGTCTTTTTTTTATTATTTCCTGTCCTTTATTTTTAGGATTGGGGAAAATAAGGTTATTCACTCTATTGTTATGTGATAATTATATGTTTGTATTATTCATACTGATTTTCTGGACCAATGTTGGGTAAACGTCTTTCTCTGTGGTCATTATTCTCCATATGTTTCAAGTTGGTGGTTTGCTGTGTGGTTTAAGGGCAGCATTTTCTAAATTAGTTTCTCCTCTGAGGTGCAAAGATGTTTGCAAATAAACAGATGCACAATTAGTGTTAAAGCTTCCATTAATGGTACTATTGTCCCAGTGCTTGTTTAGCAGGGATTTTACCAAATCATGATGAAGACCGTGCCAAAAACAGCACTGCTTGGGGATCTGAAAATCAGACTCGTTTTCCTGCCCAGTGAATGCTCGGCTAAGCTCCAGCACACATTGCACCAATTGAGAAATAAATTCTGCATATTCTGCATTAATGTACCACAAAAAAAAAAAAATACATTAAAGACTATTTTAATTGCATCTTGTAGGAGGAAGAAAATTAAGCGAATTATAGCAATTATAAAAATATTTTGTAACAACCTAAAAAAACAGATTTTTTTAAACTCATCCAGAGATTACCATGGTCTTTGTAGATGTAAAACACAAATACAAAGACACCTTAAGCTCCAGTGGAGCCATGACAACCAGCCATGGTTAGAAAAGGATAAATAATCAATATGACAGATGAGAAGGAGTGAGGCAAGGTGGGAAAGAGCAAGTCAGCTGCAGAGGCTACAAAACATGGAACATAACAATCATTATGTTACACATGTACTCATTTAATATTGTCATAAATATGAAACATGTCAAATGAAATGGCTACGCATACACCAAATTATGTTTGAGCCGCAGAGCTTACAGAGTTTTCTTTATTGCCCTTTTCTTGTTTTAAGATCCTATGAAGGGTTTTAATATATATTATTTATTTTTAAGATTTCCATTAAGAACATTTGCTATAGTACTGGGTGATCCTCTGGAGAGAACTGTCTGAAAGGAAGGAAGTCTGAAATCCCTTTAGTATGAATGTAAAATAACTATCTTTGAGCCATTTAGAACATGTTCAGCAGCGTAGCACAAACACGGAGTAGAATTTGATATGAGTGGCATATTTCAGACCAATGCTCTATCTTGTTGCATTACAAAAAGTGACTGGTACTGATCTCATACTTCCACAGTGATTCTCGGCTTTGCAGAGGAATGATCACAAAGGTTAAGCTGATGTGATAATTATAGAAAGTGAATAATCAGTGTAGGTTCATCAAACATAGCAGTCCTGTGAAAACCTAAGCGCACTCCTTGAGTTAGCAGCTTTTAGAATAACCTATAGCAGCAATAATTTAAAGTAGCTGTTCTCTGTATGACTATTGGTCTCTTAGTGGGTCAGAGATGCTCTTGTAAAGGACTTTTGGCCCACTATCCTTTACAATTCCGCTTCAGTTCATTGACATTTGTGGGCGTTTGTTTATGCACATCTCTCTTAAGGTCCTGCCACAGCATTTCAATGGGGTTGAGGTCAGAAATTTTACTGAGCCACTGCAACACCTGTATTCTGTTTTTTTCCAGTAATTTTGTTGTAGGTTTGCTACGGGTCTCATTCCTGCTGAAGAAATGTCTCACATTTGTCTCTAGAATACTTTGGTATACAGAGATTTTCATGGTTGACTCAATGACTGCAAGGTGCCCATGTCTTGTGGTTGCAAAACAAACCCAAATCATCACCCCTCTACCACCATGCTTGAGAGCTGCTATGATGTGTTTGTGTTGTGTTTGGTTTTGGCTAAATGTGGTGCTATGAAATATGGCCAAATTTCTCCATTTTGGTATTATCCAAAGTATTGTTCCAGAAACACTACGGTTTGTTCAGGTGCAACTTTGTTAACCTAAGCTGTGATGCGATGTTCTTTTTAGAAAGAAGAAAGATGATTTTTCTTTGTAATTTTTCCAAACAGTCTTCTAATTGTGCTGTCATAATTTTTAACGTTTAACATGCCAAATGAGGCCTGTAGAGTCTGAGATGTCTTCTTGACTTGGTTTGACCTTGGGGCAAATTTGTTGGGATGTCTGCTCATTGAATTAGCCATGGTGCTAACACACACCTGAATGGGTACAGATTAAATTCCTCCATCACCCCACCCAACAACGATGCTATCGCACATGCCACAGGGGGACAGTAGGACAATAGGCTTATGGGGTAGATCACCCAGCCGTGCTTCATCTGTTATCGGGTTCACCTACAGTAGTCCAACAAAAGCAAAGCAAGGCAACCAGTCCAGCCAATCATATTTGTCTTCTGTTGTCTTTTATTGCATTTATTTATTATGTTGTCTTTTATTACAGTGAGTTATAATCTATTACATATTTTATGTGTAATAGATTATGCTGGACTTACATATTCCGCTGGTGTAAAAGTCTTCAATATACAGTATACATTATAAAGTGTATGTGGTATATATTTCTTTGTGTGAAATCTGCAACAGACTAAGTAATTTATATTTATTAGACAGAATTTCATTCCCACTCCCAGTGCATTCAATAAATCAAATGCTTTATTTGAGGATTAGCAGCAGCACATTAAGCACTGCACTTTTTAAAATAGAGGGCTTGAAAGGGCTAGTTTTTTCTGAAAAATCCAAACAGCAGTTCACATTAGTTTACATGAATATATTTGGTCTAAGAAGAAAGTAATTTAAAAATCCATCTTATTTTATTTAAATAACCCTCTCACATGGAAATTTTGAAGACCGGTAGAACTGTGTGATGGGCTAAATTGCATTGCCTAGTTGTACAAAAAAGGGTTTACAAGTAGTGTGAAATTTTCTTCGGGTAGTTAACTTTGCTTCAATCTGTGTGATATCTTTGAGGCAGGTGTCTGTATTTTTCATCACTTTACCTCTGCAGTAATGTCAAATTATAGTCAGTGCTCTCACTGATCCTTAGTAGATTTTCACCCTGTCTTCCACTCTAAAACGTAAGTGAAGTAGACTTGTGAATATGGGGTTGACCTCATATGTTGGTTGGGTTTCTTGCTGTCATGTGCGTTTCTAATTCAATTCTACCAGTAACCTCCTAAACCTTTTGAGTAATACTGTTTTTTCTGGAAGAAAATCTTAATATCTTAAAGAACTGGCAACCTTTTTCTTTTCTTTCTTTTTTTTTTTAAATCAAGTATTTGTGCTGCATGCAGGTTCTGGGGAGGTGCTCAGAGTGGTTATAAAGAAAGATTCTACATAAAATCAGTCATTTTTAATGCAGACCCAATAACATATAGGCTCAGAACAAAAAAATAAGATTCTGCTGTGATTTTATTAGATACAAAAGAGTAAACATGTCGGTGTTGCCTTTTTACATACAATATTTAATAAAGACAACAATCTTTTCATAATCCCAATGCTGATGTATGCATCCCTCTTGCGTGTAAGCATTTTTTGAAAATTATTCATTCTATGAAGAAGCTGTGAAACCAGGAGGTGGCTGAAAGCCAATTGTTTATTTTACAATCCTAATAGCAGAAATAGCAAAACATGCCAATGTTGATTACACCTGACATGATGCCAGGCGTAAACCTAATTCTGCTCATCAGAGGGCTCTGTGAATTGCAGCAGAGTGTGTACTGGGCTGTTGTGTTTTCCCATTTCTGCTTGCATCTCATTTTTATATCTCATTTCAGAGGAGATCTCTTGAAGATGAAATTGTGCATTAAATATGTTGCAAACCCATTTGAATTTCAATGAGAGCCCAGCCCTCCTGTTTGGTTGCAGTGGTCCCATTTGAATTGTTGTTAAAACTGATTTTTTTTTCAAGAGTGCACACTTTGTTTTGTATTAAATCCATTCAACTGTGAACAACTGTCATGCAGACAAACACTGTAAGAACACAAATTCACAAACGCACACATGGTAGATGGACTACTTCTTATATAGTGCTTTTCTAATCAAACTGAGCACTCAAAGTGCTTACACACCCATTCATAGAAGCTCTTCCATGTGTAACTAAGCTAAGGGCTTATTATCTAACATTCACATACATTCACACTCCAACGCTTGCATCAGAGAACAACGCCCAAGGACATTATAGCAAGCAGCCTGGAGCAGCCAGGAATCAAACTGCCTACCTTCCAATTGGTGGGTGACCTGCTTTACCTCCTGAGCCAGACTTCTCCCTTACTCACTAATGTTGCACGGCAGAAAAAAAAAAGATAGATCCCTCTCATCCCTATTCATGTTTTGTGGAAATCCTCCCCAGACAAATAACAGGAGTCCCCAGTCATTCTGGGTGTTGATGAGAAGAGATTCATTCTCTAGTCGTTCAACTTCTTATGAACTCTACTTCAGAAAGATAGAGTGCTGATGAAAGCACACAATACAGAATACATTACAGTGTATGCTCAGCAGCACACAGTATGGATCTATTGTTGAGATTGTTGTATATGCTCCAGCTCAACTCAGAAAGGAAAGTTACTTATTTTTAAACTTGCTCTTCTGTATAGGTCATTTCTCTTTCTGATATTTTATTATACAGGATCCAAAAGGCATTTAGCGTTCTCAGCATGTGTGCCTGTTCAGTTCCTTTTCTATATGTAAGCATTAGGGATGTCACCAGAACGGATGCAAAAAAATAAATAAATAAAAAGACTGTTGTATTTTCAGAATTTTCGTC
This sequence comes from Apistogramma diplotaenia, assembly GCA_015052665.1. Lineage (NCBI taxonomy): Eukaryota > Metazoa > Chordata > Actinopteri > Cichliformes > Cichlidae > Apistogramma > Apistogramma diplotaenia. The sequence goes on from VOQJ01043080.1 coordinate 5,095, forward strand.
TTGAAAGGATTTTTTTTTCTGTATTGTGGGTACAATACGTAGCACAAGCCTACTATTCTGTCCTTATGTATTCAAGAAGAAGAAGAAGAAGAACTAAAGGAAAAAACTACACATGCTAGACTGCCCTGATATCTCAGCCCTGACATGTTAAGAAAGAGTCAAGTGAGAAAATACTGACCAAGGGGTGATCGTTGGTTTGTGAAAGGCAATATGCAAATATTGTTATCTTGCTGTTCAGGCAAAGGAGAAAATACACCTGAAACTTCAAATGTGTTTGAAGAATTAAAGATAAATGTGTTCCAATTCATCCAAAGTATTATCCTTCTTATGTTATCCTGAAATACACACAACCAAATTTGAGAAAGGTGAATGGTTGCCTGTCTCTCTGCATTAGACCTACAGTACAACAGACGACCTGTCCACCATGCCTCTTGCCTTTTGACAGTTGGGACAGACTCCAGCTTAACCAGGACCCTGAATTGGATATGTGGGGAAAAAATGGATGGATGGATGGATGAATTGATGGGTAGACAACACTGCATTCATTGTCACCTATGAACTTTCTTGTTTAAATGCACTCACACTGACAATATTCTGCACACTTACTGTACACAACTCATAGGCCAGCAGGCTAAAGGTAGGGGCAATTCTTATTAAATATAGTAAAGTGTCTGACACAACAGGTTTCATGTACATCATTTAATCTGCAAAACTTAGGCATAAAAACTGTATTCACATTGCTGTAACACATTCACTGCATATCTGTATTGCTGAGTTTAGCCATCAATTTGTCACCTGCAAATCCAGAAACAGACACACATCAGCTCAATGTGGCTGTACTCTGCATTCTATTTGTGTACTGAATGACACAGATCCCCTGCATCCTCCTCAAAGGACCTCTAAGCTGCCACAAGTGCTTGTGTGAGATTAACTCATGAAAACTATAAATAACCTACTGAGCACTGCAGCTTTTGTAATGCCAATAAGCACCATGTGTCAGAGTGCAAGTGAATACTAACAATGATACACACCTTGAGGTGACTGTTGTTGTGATTTAGTACTATATAAATAAAACTGAACTGATAAACACAAACAATAATGACTAACCCAGTGTCCAATATTGTGCATCCATATGATCAACATTACTGTTGATAGCACATCTGTAAAGTCTAAAACACTTATGTGAAGTGTAATTTTAACCTCTACGTGTAATTTTGATTTAGGACTTCTTACATCGCCAGCCTACAAAATATTAGTATGCAACACAGTATATTCAGATGGGTGTATTCTAAAGAAAGTTTGAGAGAGAGTCAGCTTTTTCTGTGTTACCTATATTGAAAAAAGCCTAAAACCTGAAACAGAGAAAACAGGTGTTGCTACATATAACATAACATAAGAAAGTGTTACATTAGTGACCTAGTCTACTTAAAACAGAACCACCTTTGTGACAAAACTCTGGCTATGGGCTCAACATACTTTCCTAACCCAGTTAGCAGTACCCCCTTAAGATATTAAAGAGCTAAATCTAAGTCTTAAATTAAATAAATATGTTCATGTCTGTGTTACTCTGACTGGAACAAGAAACAGGTGTTCTGTTCTGAACACTGTGTTATGCAGCAGTTGATACCACAGTCAGACACTGTACAGCAGTCCTATTATGCCATGGTCTAGAGAGCATTACAAAATTTAAATTTCAAATCATGAAGACTAGAGATAAATTTGTGCAACAAGTTATTACAAACAACATAACACCATCATCACAGGATGACATGATCTACATGATGTATACATGTGTACAGAGCAAATATGTGGCAAGTCGTGGTCTGTTTTCTACTTAGCTGAGGACAGTTGTAAGGATAGTCCATAGGTGAATGGGATAAACTGTACATTTTCAATGTGTATGCAAGACAACCTTAAGTCTTTCATTAAAGCTCAGCTATCTTTCACATAGTCCCCAAAGCGTGACACTTGAATATTTTTCTAATTTATACAGGCACAGGATGACAATTTTCTCACACAAGTTTCAAGCTGAAAATAAACTTTTGAAGTTCTGAAAAAGGATGCAGAGCATCTCTTTGTTGACTTTGTCTTGAAGAATCAACAAACAAAACTTCCTGTTAAAATCCCAACCACTGTCTCTGCACCCAAGCCTTTTGCAATGATTGGCAGACAGCCCTCCCACACATACACATCGTGTCAAGACTGCTCACTATAGTTTCGGCTGTCACAAGGCAACAAGATGGTTTGGTATAAGAGTGACTTATGACTGACACTGCAGCAGGGGACTTGTCAGGGTAACACCAGAAGAGCACCGCGTAGGTGGGTGAAACCAAGAAAACAAATGGGCATACAATGCACCATGTGCGTGTTTGATGGGGCTTTAAGTTGTCAGTGAGCAGCATATGTCAGATTCACAATAACCAAACATAAGTGCATGCACATTGTATTTTTAATAAAGTAATCTTAAGATATTGGAAAGAAAATGTATATATATTATACAAAACATTTTAATAATCAAAATAGTTTTGGTTAGCTTTCTTAAAGAAAGTCCAGTAGAAGAAAATTTGATGTATTGGTGGCTGTAACAGTAGCTACAGCTTGCAGTATGCATGTGTAGTAAGTTTGTATGTTCAGTGAGACTGAGAAAGGGTCGATTGAGCAAATAACCGCATGGTTAATCAGTTTGAAAAATTAGGCTCACATACACATGATAAAGGGGTCAGCTTTAAAATTATGAGCAGAAAACTTTGCCTTGTAAACCCAAAATTGAAAACACCCCAAAAAACGTAATTGTTCCTATCTATGTGTTATCTAGTTCGGATAAAAGATGCTTAAAATGTAAACCTGAACACTGCATTTAATCTATTATTAGACTCAATTGGCCTCTCTCAAGATGTAAATGAGCCCACCCACCACTTTAAGCACAGTTTGGCTCTTGTTGTGACATATGGCATAGAAACTGGAGATTTAACAGTGTCCCCTGGAAACACTCTTTTGTCTGATCATTTCTTAACATTAAAAATTTCAATAATGAATTACACAATAGTGCAGAATAAATTTCATTACAGTAGAAGTCTTTCTGAAAGTGCTCTATCTTACTTTAAGGATATAATTCCTCAATTATTATGTTATTCAGTGCAATCTGTCAACACAATGCTGAGGAGCTACCTAAACTCCCACCAAGGCTGATTATTGTGTTAGTAGTGTTACAGCCTTATGGTGCCGACACACGGGGAGCGACGAACGACGGCGACAAACGGCCCACATCGCCTCTGGGGTAAAACCAAACACACGGGAGAATCACGCTCTTGCATCACTTGCGTCGCTTGTCTCAAAGAAATATGATTAGTTATGAAAGTGGAGGGATTTTGACATTTTCAAAGCAATCGGTGTCAAACAAGGCAATAAAAATGAAGAGTCAGAAGATTTTACTGGAACTGACAGAAATCTGTTACGTTTCCTCTACAAAAGAAAAAAACATCCTTGGGTTCATCCTATATTACAGACAGGAAACAGCAGGGCAAATATCCTTCAATGGCTGATTAAAGATAAATTCAGAGCCTTTTTATTTAAAGACTGCCGCATGCAGCATATTCTCCTGAAACCCTCACTGATTGGTTTAGAGCCCGGCAACAGCGGCAAAAGTAGAACATTTTTTAACTTTGTTTCATTGCATCGTCTGGTCGCGTGTGCACGTCTACGTGTACGAGCTCGAAATTTCACATGAACGAATGTTGCCGGTCGCTTAGCTGGAGGAGGACAAGCGACTGTCGCCTCATCGCAGAGGCTCCATAGGAATGAATGGAGAGCGAGCGACTCCCCGTGTGACTCTGGATACTGTGACTACTGTACACTTTAATGCAGACAACCAGTAAGCTGGAGAGGAAATGATGTCTCACTAATTTAGCCTGGAAAATTAGTTTGATGTTTGATTTAAAAAAAGCCCTCTGGAAAGATAGGACATCTTACTATTCAACACTGATTGAAGAAAATAAGAACAACCCCTGATTTCTTTTCAGCACTGTAGCCAGACCGACAAAGAGACAGAGCTTTGTGGAGCCGAGTATTCCTGTAACCGTAACTAGTAATGACCTACTAGGTATAGAATACATTTGTTCACAAATCAAATTTTAACCATTAGAGTAAAATATTCATAACCACTCACTGACACATCTTTATGTTCAGCTACTTTCAGAAACTATTATTTATTTAGACTCTCCCTCAAATTTCCCGAGTTAACTTCAATAGTTCTTTTTCCAAACCATCAATGTGTCTATTGGACCCCATTCGTAAAAAACTGCTCAAAAAAGACCTACTGTTAATTAATGCTTTGATATTAAATATAATCAATTTATCTCTATTAATGGGCTACGTACCACAGGCCTTTAAGGTGGCAGTAATTAAACCACTACTTAAAAAGCCATCACTTGACCTAGCTCTCCTAGCTAATTATAGGCCAATCTCCAACCTTCCTTTTCTCTCAAAAATCCTTGAAAGAGGAGCAGTGAAACAGCTAACTGATCCTCTGCAGAGGCACACTTTATTTGAAGAGTTTCAGGCAGGTTTCAGGATTCATCACATCATAGAAACAGCATTAGTGAAGGTTACAAATGATCTTCTCATGGCCTCTGACAGTGGACTCACCTTTGTGCTTGTTTTGCTAGACCTCAGTACAGCCTTCTATACTGTTGACCATAACATTTTATTACAGAGATTAGAGGATGCCATACTGTAGGTGTTTAAAGTACTGTGCTGCAGTGATTTGAATCATATCTATCTAATAGATTCCATTATGTCAATGAGGAGTCTTCATAAAGACCTCATAGTACCATATCACCCCAATAGAATACTTCGCTCTCAGACTGCTGGCTTACTTGTGGTTCCTAAAGGTATTTAAAAGTAAAATGGGAGGAAGAGCGTTCGGCTTTCAGGGCCCTCTTCTGTGGAACCAGCTCCCAGTCTGGATTTGGGAGATACAGACCCTCTCTATTTTTAAGATTAGTCTTAAAGCTTTCCTTTTTGATAAAGCTTATAGTTAGGGCTCAATCAGATGACCCTGAACCCCCTCTTAGTTACACTGCAACAGGGCTTTGGGGTTTTCTCTCTATTATTGCATGGTCTTAAACTTACAATATAAAGGGCCTTGAGGAAACTGTTGTTGTGATTTGCCATTATATAAATAAAACTAAATTGAAAAAAATCAATTCGACAACCCCAAAACATTTGAATACGAGGTCTGAATTTCACTTTTTTTGTCTATAGGCAAGCAGACAAAATATTGTAATGATCATAGCAAAATACCCATCAATATCTCACGCATACATTAATTACCAGTCAAAATCAATTTACTGCCTCACCAACTGCCATCCATAATACCAGGATTTCCATTTCCATCATTTATTAAAAATCTGCACTTATCATCATCATAGCATTTAGCACTGTTGTTGTCAGCCCCAGCATTTGCAACCCAAAATACTCACAGTTCTATGGCCTTGTTCCACATGATGACGTATCCAGACAAAATAAAGGACTCGATGTTGACAATGTGTGTGTTCCCACGCTCCGTCCCCACGTACAGCCATTTACTCTGAAAGGGCAGGTGGCAAAATGTGATCCTGGAGAAGAAAGAAAAAGGAAAGAAAAAAAAGTCTGAGTGATAACATAATAAAAGTCAATCATTTTTTGTCAAGATTTGTACTATCTGTGGATGTTAAAATACACAATTACATTATATCTCTTAACAAATTTCTTGTCCTTTCACAGAAGTTTCTGAAGTTAACAGTAATATGCTCCTTACATGCTGCTTTTATTGCTTCACTTGTTCGTGTTCAATGCTGTCCACATAAAATACAGCTATTCAAAATGAATATAGTATTTGTAAAGTGCAAAAAAAACATGGTGCTTTGGTTGAATAAATGTTTTACTATTTTAAACATTCTTAAAGTATATGAGTATAAGTTATGAGTTAAAAATAAGATATTCAACCCGACACGAAACCAATCAAGCCAAAAACACGAGGTTGGAGCCAATTAATTGATGCCACACTTGGTGGACAAAATGATTGCATTTTCTTTCAAGTATTGTTGTTGTTGCCTGCTTATAACTGATGTAACATTCTGTCTCTCGTTACTCTGTATTGTATGTGACACACTGTACCCATGCCACTGCCAGAATAATTTTCTTAAGCTGGTGCTTCTCTGTAATAACTTCCCTTCTTCAGAGAAGTCATACCCTGACTCATTCACGGACGCCATGGCCTGACTCATTCTTTGTCAAGGTTTAATTTAGAACACAGTGTCATTTCCTTCACAAGCTACCACCTTTCACGTAGGTATGATTGCCTACATTTGCTCTTCCTGCCCTTTAATGATGCAATTCCTGATTTTCACATGTCAGAGGAAATTTTCCCCCGCAGTCTGTAATCTTACTCTGAGCCTGCAGAAATACTGTGCATAGAGTTCTTCAAAACAATTTCTAGAAGTAAAAGTGTGAACATTTTCTGTATTCTGTAACATTTCACAGTGTCATTATATGCATTAGGGGTAGGCAATTTATGTTTACAAGGTCTTTCAGTATTGTGTGTGCAACATGTGACCTTCTCAAGGCAAAACTAGATACTACCTAACAAATTTTGTATCTGCTTAAAACAGACAAAAATTATAAGAATTATTATTACTGATATCTTTTCAAGGACCTTTCAGAATTTTATGCTTGCTGCTTGTTTTCAGAAACTGAAAAAAAACCCCAAACAAATAAAAACAGGCCTTGCAAACACATTTTCCATGTTTTTCACTTATATTTCGTGACCTTATAAACCCCGATTTACAATCCTGTTGAATAATACATTGTGTTATCCCATAAGAAAATAATTATGAGCGATGCAAGACTGCTCAAGTCTCTATTGTTCTTCATTGGCATGTATCCTCTTTGTGAGCACCTTAGCCAGAGAATAAAGATCAGCACACAGTAAGTCACTCTCACCCATGCTGATTACCTTGTAAAAATGGGAGGGGGATCATCGGGCTCCAGCCCAACAGCCACCCACCCAGCAAGTGGCAGGATTATTAGACAGAAGACAAATGAGATGGCAGACAATTCAATAAGGATTTAAGGGGCTTGAGGAGATGACAATATTCAAACTGGCTTGGGGCAGGGGGTGAAGGTGGGGTGCACAGAAAAGCTAAGTGAGCAACAGAGGATTATACAGGCTTCTATTCCTACAACACCCATTTAGGCTTAGGACACATCTAATTTGCAAATTTCCTTGTTTAAAGAAGCATTTAATTCATCATCTCTGCATTATTAGTTCTAATGCATAAATAAGTAGCAATTGATAGGCAATAAATCATAAATCTAAGTGCTCAAGGAGTCGTGTTATAGTCCCCGTGGGAAGAAAAGGAAAAACTCAGAGCGGCCTCTTTAGAAAAGACTTTCAGCACTGAATACTTCTGTTTTGAGATCATTTACATAATTTGTTGCAAGAGGCATAAAAGACATGGTTTAAAAAAAAAACAGAAAAGCTGAGAAGGTCATAGGAAGCGGGAGGAGGTATGTAGTGATGAATACAGATATATACTGTAAGGCAGCTTGAGAAAATCAAAGCTTTCGGTTCAGCAACACCACACACCAGCATAGGACATTGTAATTATCGATCCCAGGAAAAAAGAAAAGCATGACTTCAGCTGCCAGCAGAGCAGGGTCTGCTTCAATAAATAGCCTTAATGAAGGAAACAGATGTAGAGATTAATCAAATTGGTGAGATCATCTCAGGAACCAGTAACCTTGCCATCTGCTCTGTGCGACTAGTGACACAACAACTTAAGGAATTCCATAGGGACTTCCTTCATCAGCAAACCGTCATATTGCAACCACAGATGATAACATCAGTTCAAATGATATTTTTACTGTGCCCAATACTACAATATGTGCTCATTATGTTGGCTATTGCAATGTGCATAGCAGCTGAGGTGGTGTGACAGGCACGTGCTGCTGGCCGACAGTTAGCACAAATCAATTCTCTCCATTATTTCCAATGATTCATACATTATTCTTGTGGGACTGCAATGAGGTATTAAGGCACTAATTGTCAGAGGTTCAGCTTAGAGACACGGAGCTAAACGGAAAGGCACTGCCCAGCCTCTGATGGATGATGCATGACGCCCTTTTCTCCTTTTGTCTTACAGCATGATTCACTGCTCTTCCGCTGAGAGCAAGTGGTTCTGCCTCCTACCTTATCGCACCAACAGGCAGGTATAACACTGCTGAAAGAGGGTTTCAACACCTTTGAATCAAAGCATTACTCCTAACATTTACCTTTGTGTTTGTGTGGGCAGGCTGTATGTATCACAGTGATCAGAACAGCTGCAAGGCTATAAGAATAAAACATAGATGAACAGGTTTACAGTGACTCTTACGTGATGACCACAGCTACAAAAATAGTTAGCTTTATCAAAGACACTGTCAATTGCCCAGGAATAAAATGAAGGACTATGTAAATAAAATTATATAAATGATTTAAATTAAATTCTAAAAACAGGGTGCCAGGATGGTGACAATGTATTCAATATGACTGTGGCTTCTCTCCCCACTTCCCTGCCTCTCTTCACTCTAC
>VOQJ01043080.1:17064-27848 GCA_015052665.1 Apistogramma diplotaenia
TGTAACGTGTCATCTGCAAAGGCCGAGACCAACGCCCCCTAAAGCACAAAAAAAAAAAAGCAGACATATCAGCATGGAATCTACTGTACAGGATCTCAATTACACCAACTGAAAAATATATAAAAATAGTAACATACTCTCATATTAACATATTTGACATTTCCATATGGATTAAAAAAAGAAACATGAATGTGATTTTTTTCTTGCTAAATAGAGTCAAAAATGAAGTGCGTAAAGAAATTGTGAAATCATATTTGTAAGGTTTAAGTCTTGTTGCCAATGGAGACTTTGAGATCACTTAAAAAATATGACAGCTACTTCATAAATGTACATAAAAATTCATTAGGAAAGAAATAATTAATACAAATAATCAGCATTTTCCACCCACTGCCTCCTATTTTATTTCATATCTTACCCCCATATCTATAAATGATTATGATGTTAAATTTGATGATTATCTGGCATCCTGAAACATATCAACCTATTTCTTTCTTACATAATCTTACCTCACCAAGAGCTTTTCTTTAGATTAAATTCTTTCTCATCTTGCCATGTAATATAATGCCATTGTAGTGGGATTCAAAGTGCCTTACACTGAATTGCTAATTGCCCATTAAATTGCACTCAGTTTTGCTCTGAAACAGTTTCCACAAATTGAGATAATGTTTCTAATATTTGCAAACTGAATACTTGTGCAGTCATTGTGCATTTATTGGGAATAACAATATCCCCTGTTAAAGTGGCACTGTTTCATTAAACAAAAGTGCATTTAAAATTGTGTGTGTGTGTGTGTGTGTGTGTGCGCGCGTGCGTGCGTGTGTGCGTGCGTGTGTGTGTGTGTTTCAAATGACACTGGTAACTGATCAAAATCTGATTTTTTTCCCTTCTTGTTTTTCAGATTCATTTTTTATTTGACCTGAAATAATGTTTTACGTGATAGATTTTTAATTATCTTGTGAGCATTTGGATATAATACACCAGATATTGGGGCTTCAAATCTCTTGTCATTTCATTTAATGAGATTCTGCAATTTGCTTATTTGTCGCTGGACTTTTTCAGCTTGTGTATGTGTTTATTACATATTACCAGCCAAAAGTTTGGACAGACTCATCTGTGCGTCCAAATGTTTGTCTGGTACTATATATATAATAATGCTTAACAAATTGGTAATGTATATTCCTCTAGACATTGCAAGTAATGATTTAGTGAGCAGGGTTTTTTTTTACTAATTCTTATACAATACACAGAATAATCTAACTATGCTGACTTTGATAGCCATACTCACTCATCCCCAATGTCCTCCCCAAAATAGAGAAAATAGTCATCCTTACCCAAGTTTAAAGTAGAAAATATTTTAATTATATTGTATTTAATGAACTGTAACAATGCATTTGTCTTGTTTCCTGTCCATGTTTCCTTGAAAAGATGTCTTTCAGTTAGAATGTCATAAGTTTTTATCCAATTAACAGTGACTACAGTATAAATTCAGTGCCTACAATGGATCAGCTGTCATAGATGCAACACTTACATAATGGCTCAGTCACACAACAGTAAAAATAGGACAGCAACCTCCTTGTGACTAGGAACAATCGGTGGTTGCCTGGTGACAGCACTGAATTTTTTTGCAAGTAGTTGTGGCAACCAACTGTTGTCCCAGAGACTGAGCATGTAACGCCCTGAATCCTGGGAGTCAGTCTACACTGATAGGTGCAAATTGGCAAACTCTACCAGCTGCCAACTACTGGTATTCTGGTTATATTCCTTTGTAAATGCAAGACTGCAAAGTGCCTATGTCATTTTGGAATTAAGTAACTATCCTGCAGCACCTATGTCACTTGATTTGGAGAAATTTGTAAATTTCAGTTTGAAATCTATGAGGTTCTGGCTGAATTATGAATGTAAGTAGTTAATTTGAAATTCTGTTTATGTAGATGCATGGTTCTAGCCAGCAGTTGAACACCATGCTCAGGTTGTCTTGCGCCGAGCTGAGAATTTCATCATTAGAATTAATTATCTGAACTCTTCACTGCAATTAGGAAGTAGGCCTGCACCCCGCATAGTCCACTCCATCATCAATACTAGACTGATTTTTTTTCTCTTGCTAGATTGTTGCGCTATTGTATTATTTCACAGCAACTTGCAATCTACCACTGGCATGGCTAGTTTCATTCACAATGTGCATGCATGATCTTGTGACAATCCAATGAAAAAAAAAGGAAGCTCAAATTTTGGGCTCACTATTAAACAAAAAAATCCCAGTAAGAGCTATTGTCATGATGACAACGTGATGTTGGATATTTGAAGTGCTTTTAGAAGCTGATTGGACTTATAAAACATATGTATTATAATGTTATTTATAATACAACACTAAACCCATTGGTGGAAGGAAATAGTGCTCTTGGACAGTTTAAATATATGATTTATCTCTTCCGGTTTATATGCAAAAAGAACTACACCCAACACGGTGGGCTGAATTTTTTTTTCTGGCTAGAACCCTGAGATGGCAACAGATTTGCATCAATTTTCGCTGATTTATTACAGTTCATTGCATATTATCACTAGCAGGCTGTGTGTAACTGCCAACTTGACCTCATTCATTTACAAACGGACTCCATCTCTTCTGATTGGAGCTGTTCTACCTGCAAATTAAGAAGATCTGGCTTGTGGTCCACGCTTTGGCCGGACTGCCAGGCTGGATTGAGGGGCTGTGTAGAAGTGTACAGACTCTTATCCAGCACGTACTGGACCTGAGCCGCAAGCTGGATGGACATGCTCCAGCTGCAGACTGTAGGGGTTTAAATCTGGAGTGAGTACTTTCTACAAAGCAAACGAAGGTAACCTGAAGAATTCGGTCAAATTGCATTTCTACAGCAAAGACCCAGTGGACTCAAGGCTGCTGGAAACTAAACCAGTCTGACCCAAAACAATATTTGCTTATCTGGAATTCGGCACCCTTTATCGGCTCAGAACAGATATCAAATGCACTTCGGAGGAGTGCGTACGCATGTTCTTCATCCAACTCCTTAACATGACTGCTCCCTGACTGCTGAGTTTGACCATCATTATCAGCAAACTGTTATGACTGGGAACCAGGCCAGGCTCCACAATATCCCAATTTCATCCAGCTGGCCTCCCCTCCTTCCTACTGTGCCCTATCTGCTATCCATGCTTTGAGTCTGCATTTGCTTAGCTAAAGGTGGTTTTTGCACTCCCGTGGGAGTACAGCATGGGATGACGTTTTTTTTACCCTACCTTTCCACCTTATTTGCTGTTTACTCTTTAAGACACGGTAGCGCCTCCTGGGCTGCACGACCACAGTTGTCCTACTTCCCCCTGCCTGTTTGTTTGTTTTTCTTCAGGTGGAGAAACTGAAATTTCATTGTATATTGGGTGCTGCCAGACCATTTGAATCAAGAAATAAAGTCTGCCTGACAAAGTGAAGTAGGCTGAAAGATCTCAAAACAAAACACATCATGCCACAAACTAAAAAAACCCAGGAAGAGATTAAAAACAAAGTCACTGACGTCTATGAGTCTGGGAAAGGTTACAGAGTCATTTCTAAGGTTTTGGAACTCCAGTGAACCATGGTTGGTTTCCACAAATGGTGAAAATGTGGAGCCGTGGTGAACCTTCCATGGAGTGACCGGCCTACCAATATTACTTCAGGAGTGCACTGACAACTCATCAAGGAGGTCACAAAAGAATCCAGAACAATATCTAAAGAAAAGCATGCCTCACTCGCCCTATTAAAGTCAGTGTTCATGATTCAACAATAAGAATGAGGCTGGGCAAAAAATACATCCATGGGAGAGTTAAAAAATTAAAACCACTCCTGATCAAAAAGAACATAAAGGCTCGTCTCACATTTGCCAAAAAACATCACTGCAGATGCCACACCAATCCGTCTATCTATCTTCTGTTCCTTTCTCCCATCACTCGTGAACAAGATCCCGAAATACTTGAACTCCTCCACCTGGGGAAGCAACTCGTCCCTGAGCTGGAGTGGGCACTCCACCTTTTCCAGCTGAGGACCATGGTCTCAAACTAAGAGGTGCTGATTCTCATCCCAGCCACTTCACACTCGGCTGCAAACTAGCAAACTATTCCACTATGAGCTGGAGGCCATCACCTGATGAAGTCAAGAGTACCACGTCATCTGCAAAGAGCAGAGATGAGATTCTGAGGCTACCAAAGCGGAAGCATTCCGCCACATGGCTATGCCTAGAAATTCTGTCCATAAAAATTATGAACAGAATCTGTGACAAAGGGCAGCCCTGGTAGAGTCCAACACTCACAGGAAACGAGTCTGACTTACTGCCGGCAATGCGGACCAAGCTCTCGCTGCGGTTGTACAGTGGGCCAGACACCCCATACTCCCGCAGCACCTCCCACAGGATACCCGGAGGGGCGTGGTGGCTAAGATAGCTTTGTTACCATAATAAATTATCATTATTTTAAAAAATCTATTTTGTATTTACTAGGGCTGGACGATAAAATGATAATGATATGTATCGCGATATACACGTAATCAATACCAATAGAAAATGCGCTCGATAGAACGTTCGATATATATATATATATATATTTTTTTATTTTTTTTTCATTGTAATAAACCAGAGCACAGATTCCGCATTAAATGCACCCGCTTGTGAAGCAAGATTGGTTGGTCAGTCCTCTGGTGCCTAGCAACGTATGGAGTGACACACTAATCATGGAGCAGTATCAAACTTGGTTGCGCCACTTCATTATCTCGTGCACACCCTCTTGTTTGTGTAACTTTCTTGAACCGGCTTGGTGTGAGACGCATGGTGAAAAGTGCAATAAGAGCGCGACAGCGAGTGAAGAAATTGTGAATAAAAAAGGAAAGGTCAGCTCACCAGTATGGCAGTTTTTTTGGATTTTTTCAGTTGGACCATACTCAGACCAATGTTGTCTGCAAATCGTGCAGGACTGTCATCCGTTAAGTGGCTGTGTTGCCATTTCTGAGGAAGGTTAAATTTGAAATAAATAAGTATTTAAATAATGTTGAAATAAAATGTTTAAATGTAGCAGATTTTTCTACTTGTCCTTATTTTATATAGGTAAAAAAAATTCAATAATTATCTTTATCGACCAATATCAAGTACTTATATCGTGATACAGTTTTTAGCCATATTGTCCACCCCTAATATTTACTCAGGTTACCTTTGTCTAATGTCAAAATTTATTTGACGGTCAGAAACGTGTGACAAATATGCAAAAAAGAAATCAGATACTAACTCAAAATAACTTTTTTCACAGAACTGTATGCATGTATGTGGACTATACATGTATTTTCATGGTTTTACTAGCAGTTTTTTGATTAAACAACAACAATAGAATGAACTACTAACTACTAGGCTTCAGACTAAGATGTGAGATTAGATAGTACCGTGCAAAAATGAGAAACATGCAAAACCAAAGACAAGAATCGCTATCATAAAGTTTTGTGTTGAACTCCTTCAAGTAATAAATGAAAATCAGGTCCAGTGCAAATTGTGCCAGGTAAAGCCATCATTTCATGTCTAACACAACAAACTGAAACAAGTCAATGGATAGCAGTTTAAGGTCGGGAGACCATCTTCAGGAGGACGAATAGTCACATAGTTCTCAGTGAAAATCAAACAGTATTTTTGTTTGAAATGCTCTATTGTAGACGATTCTTACTCCATTGTTACACATTATAGAACTGCTAGAATTGGTTAACATCATGTTTCAGAAGCATTTCTGAAGAACCATTGCAGTTTATAAATGCCAAAGGATAGTTTTGAGGACTACGTTTTAAGAGCAACCACTAAGAATGCAGAGGAGGAGAGAGCAAAAAAAGAATGAGGTGGAACAGCTACTAATGAAGAAATCATTGCAGACAGGGAGAAGAGAGAACTGAGACAGACGGGGTGAAAGCCTGTCATCAATTATCTTGATGACTTGATGTCAACAAAGGCAAGATAACCAAGCACAAGTACAGTGCACGGCATGGGTAAAAATGAAAGCTGGGCCAAGAGAAACTGCAGTACAAAAACATTAGAATATCTCTTGGTGTGCTTATGTGCATCTATATTAAAATAACAGCTGAGAATAACATTGGTAGTCTACAGTAGATAACAGTTCCACTTAAATTTCTTTCATAAAGTAAAAGAGAAAGAATTGAATGGATCTTCTTAAATCCCTCAAAGAGAACCTTTTAATCAATTGTCTCTCTGTATTGATTTGGCCAGTGGAAGTCATTATCTAAGACACTCATCAGAGTACATACTTTTGGTTAATTGATTAATCAATATGTAAGTCGCGGTATAGTTTGCCATTAATCAACACTTTTAAGAGAACTCCCTGAAGAGTTGCCAAAAAAAGAAGCAGCTGAAATTAACAAATGGTAGAGCATGTTGAACACATTATATCTGACACCTTTCAGTATATTTCACTTTATATGCTTCATTTATTATTTTTCTTAGAAAATGGGAAATGGCTTCAATGATTTATTGAAACGTGTATAAACATAAATGTAAATACAAGTCTTACAAGTCAATTTATATAAAATGTTTGTACAATTACACGGACCAGATGCACCACTCAAGCTTTGTATTAGGTCTTTGCTGATTTCTTTTCCATATTTCTTAAGGATAAGACTTTCAGATACTGTTTATCTACTGTTGATATTTGTTTGGACTGCCACTTTTGTCCAATTCCCTGAAATTTATTTAAGGACACACTGCACACTATGCTGAGATATGCCAAGAGTTCAGCTAATAGCTCTTTTCATTGGCAAGAAAAATGAACAAATTGGATGTGCAGACACAACACTGATTCATCCCTTATATAAGGTACCATTTTATGATTGAATTATTCATAGGTCAATGTTAAATGGCTTAACCAAAAAACAAATACCTCCCAGGTCCCTAAAAAGAAAGAAAGAAAGAAAGAAAGAAAGAAAGAAAGAAAGAAAGAAAGAAAGAAAGAAAGAAAGAAAGAAAGAAAGAAAGAAAGAAAGAAAGAAAGAAAAAGATTCCTCCTAAATTGATCAGGGATAATAACTGGACTGAAAATGAGAGAAAAAACAGCCAAAGTCAAAAAGACAATAAAATGACAAGAAAGCCTAGCTGCTTGGGAGCAAAATAGAAAATAATACTCAAGAATTTGTAAATTTACATCTAAATACAAAATTATATGCCTTGTTTAGAAATAAACATATATTTATTTAAATATTTAAATTGGTCCTCAGCCCATCACAATAATCTATATCACCTTTTTCTTACATAAGCACCCCCCCTTTACTTTCCACCCTGCCACCAAACCAGCCTCTTTAGATGTATTATTCATTAAACAAAATAATGAATTCAGAATAGAGAGACTAACACATTAATTAGCCTATTCATACCCTCCACTGACAGTGCTAGAAAATAATAATCTATAAATAATTTTCCTCATAAAATAGCAACTGAGAGATTTATGAGGATGACATTGTATGAAATTGCTAAGTAGTAAAACATATGACAACTAGATATGTTGAAGTGTAGGATTTTTGTGTGATAGAGGAGATAGATACAGTACTCTTCATGCATGCAACTCTCACAAGTACCGAGGAGAAGTGGCCTCGTTTGTGGGTTTGTGCAGTATGTCTAATGGGAATAAGTCATTACACATCACTGAATGTCAAGAGGCTGGTCTGAATATGTAAGCCAACCATTAACGGGGCAGCCGACAGCCCACACACTGAATCCAAGAGAGGGTTCTGACATCCAGCACTGCTATTAGCCACTCTGTCAAATGATGGATAGACCTAAATTCAGTGAGAGAGGATATTAACATGTGTCCATGAATGTATGCTCACATATACTTTTATGCAAAAAAAATTTTTTGGAATACCACAAACAATATACGTAAAGCCAATATTCAGACAGCAAGATCATTTTCAAGATTTTCAGTAGACCACCATAATGGATGGAAACACGACAAGAATGCAGCTGTAATTCAAGGGGTTTAATAGAAACATTGCCCTCTATTTTCACAGGCTGAAAACTAATTGTACAATAAAGGGATGATTTTTTTATACTTGGATGGGATGAATTACTGACTTGGCTTACCATTTTTTTGTTAAACAATCCCTGGGTTGCATCCACTATATGTTTTTGTCATCTGTATCTGAAGTACTAATCTATCAGCTTTGCAGCATTTTAGTGATTCTAAGAGGAAAGTATTACTCAGTACACTTTACCCTGCTACTTCTACCAGCATTCATATCATCAAAAAATGCTAGTGATCTATTTCCAGTCGTAGGCAGATACACCAATACCAAACAGTAAGACTACCTTTGACAGATGATGTGGTTTGATTTGGTTCATTAGCACCTATCTTTCATTCTCTATCCTCTTCTCTTCCCATTAATCTTGGTTCAAATAGAATTGTGTCTAGCCTTGTTTTCTGCTGTTGCTGCTTTTTTCTAGTAAGATGTGACTTGACTTTCCTTGAGTGTTGCTAGTTTGCATCTAGAGGTAAATCCACTGTATTTACATCCATAAAATCATTTGTAGAGTTTAGATTTTAGACACTGACAGTCCTATTGTTTATGAATTTTCATTGCTTGTCTAAAAGTTGTGAAAATTTGTTTGGTTTTTTTCTAAACTTAATTAGCTCCTCAAATTGTCTTTCTTCCAACACCAGATTGGTGTTGCTTAGATCACCAATGGTGAACTTAGCTCAAGCAGTAGAGCAGGTCACCTACCAATTGGAAGGCTGGCGGTTCGATTCCTGGCTGCACCGGGTTACATGCCAAAGCATCCTTGGGCAAGATACTGAACCCCAAGTTGCTCTCTGACAAGCGTTGGAGTGTGAATGTTAGATAATAAGCACTTAGCTTAGTTTTGTATCAAAGTGCGTGTATGAATATGGTGTGCATTCAAATGTGTTGTTCAGTTAGAGTAGAAAAAGCACTATATAAGAACTAGTCCATTTACCAATGTACTCTTTTTAACCACGTTCCATATCACTGATTTGACAACTCCTAAAGTTTTGAATTTTTCAGTCTAATGATGGCTGCCTACAACCCACACCTCACTGGACCGCATATTGTTAGTTCCCAAAGAACATCTTCCAATATGCAAATG
Source organism: Apistogramma diplotaenia (assembly GCA_015052665.1). Classification (NCBI taxonomy): domain Eukaryota; kingdom Metazoa; phylum Chordata; class Actinopteri; order Cichliformes; family Cichlidae; genus Apistogramma; species Apistogramma diplotaenia. Next base: position 26,184 of record VOQJ01043080.1, read on the forward strand.
TGACATTTTAAAGCAACTTGAAAACCTTCTTTTTTTAAACTGCATAGAATTTAATTGTCTAATAGCACACACACACGCACACACACACATCCTTTCACACTACACTGTGTGCAGAATTATTAGGCGTATTTTGATCACATCATCCTTTTCATACATGTTGTCCTACTCCAAGCTGTACAGGCTTGAAAGCCAACTACCAATTAAGTAAATCAGGTGATGTGCATCTCTGTAATGAGAAGGGGTGTGGCCCAATGACATCAACACCTTATATAAGGTGTGCATAATTATTAGGCAACTTCCTTTCCTTTGGCCAAATGGGCCAGAAGAGAGATTTGACGGACTCTGAAAAGTCAAGAATTGTGAGATGTCTTGCAGAGGGATGCAGCAGTCTTGAAATTGCCAAACTTTTGAAGCGGGATCACCGAACAATCAAGCATTTTGTGACAAATAGCCAACAGGGTCGCAGGAAGCGTGTTGAAAAGAAAAGGCGCAAAATAACAGCCCATGAACTGAGGAAAATCAAGCGTGAAGTTGCCAAGATGCCATTTGCCACCAGTTCTACCATATTTCAGAGCTGCAACGTTACTGGAGTATCAAAAAGCACAAGGTGTGCAGTACTCAGGGACATGGCCAAGGTAAGGAAGGCTGAAAAACGACCACCTTTGAACAAGAATCATAAGCTAAAACGTCTAGACTGGGCCAAGAAATATCTTAAGACTGATTTTTCTAAAGTTTTATGGACTGATGAAATGAGAGTCACTCTTGATGGACCTGATGGATGGGCCCGAGGCTGGATCAGTAAAGGGCAGAGAGCTCCAATTCGACTCAGACGCCAGCAAGGTGGAGGTGGGGTACTGTTATGGGCTGGTATAATCCAAAATGAACTTGTGGGACCTTTTCGGGTTGAGGATGGAGTGAAGATCAACTCCCAGACCTACTGCCAGTTTCTGGAAGACACCTTCTTCAAGCAGTGGTACAGGAAGAAGTCGGTATCGTTCAAGAAAAACATGATTTTCATGCAGGACAATGCCCCATCACATGCATCCAAATACTCCACAGCGTGGCTGGCCAGTAAAGGTCTAAAAGAAGGAAAAATAATGACATGGCCCCCTTGTTCACCTGATCTGAACCCCATAGAGAACCTGTGGTCCATCATAAAACGTGAGATCTACAGGGAGGGAAAACAGTACACCTCTCTGAACAGTGTCTGGGAGGCTGTAGTGGCTGCTGCACGCCATGTTGATCGTAAACAGATCAAGCAACTGACAGAATCTATGGATGGAAGACTCCTGAGTGTCATCATGAAGAAAGGTGGCTATATTGGTCACTAATTTGTTTTTGGGTTTTGATTTTGAATGTCAGAAGTGTTTATTTCTACATTTTGTGTTGTTATATTGGTTTACCTGGTGAAAATAAACAAGTGAGATGGGTATATATTTGTCTTTTATTAGGTTGCCTAATAATTCTGCACAGTAATATTTGCCTGCATAAACAGATATCCTCCTAAGATAGCCTACTCTATAAAAAAACACTCCAACTTTCTAACATATTAAACTTTGATATTTATGAGTCTTTTGGGTTGATTGAGTACATAGTTTTTGTTCAATAATAAAAATAATCCTCTCAAATACAACTTGCCTAATAATTCTGCACACAGTGTATGGA
>VOQJ01043088.1:8031-18129 GCA_015052665.1 Apistogramma diplotaenia
CTTTGGTGCTCCCTCTCCCTCTCTCTGTCTCCGGGCTGCTGCTCGACACTCTGTAGCTGGTTTCCATCAGAGAACTGTCAGGGAGGGGCAGAAGGAGCATGGCAGCCTGTGTCTGAATCACACACAGTTACTCAAAGCCCGTCTGAACTGTTGCCTTGGGGAACCTCTGATGACATAAACACACACAAAGCAAGACCACTGTAAAGTTTGTGTGTCTTTCCAGAGAACCCAAACTCCTAAAACACTTACAAACTCAGTCCATCGTTCCACGACTAAAAACCCTGTATCACCAGTCAGAAGCTAGCATACACAGAAACAGCACAAAAGGGAAAACCGAAAGTGTCTTACTTTGAGAAGTGACTGCTGTTGTTCCCCTGGCCCGGCAGCAGAAGCTGAGCAGGCAGTCCCTGAGAGGATGCAGAGCAGGCAGATAAAGGGCAGAGATTTAGCAGCCATATTTGTATGTGCCCAGTGTCTTCTGGCAGTAGGGAAGTCCCTGGGCAGCTCCTTATGATCGGCTGCACCCGTTGGCTTCAACTTTCCCACAACTTGCAGCGCTCCGATCCACCACTGCCTCTTTTCCCGGCCCTGGCTGAGTCCTGTAAAACAAACTTGTGTTGACTACTTCCCTTTCTCTCTCGCTCTTGCTCTCTCTCCCTCCCTGCCCTGATTCCTCTCCCCTAGCGGACCGACCTCTCCCTTGAGCTTGTGCCTAAATCACATACAGATGGGAAGACTGGAAACCAAGGGGAACCGTGAGAGAGACAGAATGGCAGACAGAGCAGCAAATCAGCAACGGAGGGTTTGTGTCTCCTGAGCACGCTAGTCCATTACACCCATCCAAACTGCTCGAACACCCCCCAACCCAGAAGACATAGTCAGACTGAGTGTTAGATCCTCGTCTCCATTTGCAGGACTTTGGCACCCTTTTCACCTTGGGCTCAACACAGGACCCCTCCTTCTCTTGCTTTCCCCTCCCCTCGCCCTTCCCTGTCCCCTTCCCCTCTGGTCGGCCAGGGTGGGCAGAGGGTCTAACGCTTCAACACACACTCTGCGCTCAGCAGGCAGAAAAGAAAGAGCTGCTCAGACTGAGCTGGATCCTTGTTTTCCATGTTTGGATCATCAAAAGCTGCTAGGTTTACAGACACAGTGTGAATCTCCTAACAGGAAGAGACTGAGCATGACACCTCCAACACAAAGAAGACATTGTCAGAGAAAAAAAAAAAGAAAAATGCATTTTTAGATTCTGGTTCAAAACGATGGATACTGTAAAGGCCATTTTGCATCTGCTATAACTCATGACTTTGTGAGTCACACTGGTCCTAAGGTCGATTTTCTTAACACCACAAGTTCACGTCATAGCTAGTTCCAAATATGCCCCATAATGCACTGCTAGCCTGTTGGACCATGGGGAGGTTGCACATCTCAAGTAACCAGGAAACACAGCACATTGTGGTTATGTTTGTCAGTGATGTCAGAATCTTCTCAGCTGCACAGGAACTCTTGGCTGCATTTGTAAACACTCCAAGTCAGCTCCAGGCGACGGCGCTCAGGTTGGAGAGTTCATGAAAATATTTGACTGACATCTCACAGGTGGCAATAAAGGAGGAGGTGCCCGACAGATCATTTATGTGATATGCAGTGCTGTGAAAAGCTAAGCACACACCATGACTCAGTAGCTCGTAGAACCACCTTTAAGAGCAATAATGGGAAGTAACTGTTTTCTGTTCATTTTAGCCTTGTTTTCTTTACAGTGTTGCTTCGGTTCGTTGATGTTTATGGGCATTCATTGATGCACAGTTGTGCTGCAACATTGCAGCTGCACACATCTGTTTACTGCACCATCATGTTTCAGTACATAAGGACCAGCGAGGTCACCCGGTCTCCATCATCCACCTTCTGCAGTGGTAATCAGGCCCACGTGTTCCGATTTACTTGTTGTTTCCCTTGTTCCAGGTCATCTTGTCTCACCGCCCTCCTGCCTGCTTGCTTGCCCTCCAACTCTTGGAACCTCTGGACCTCGCAGCACCTCGGTTCCCCTCTCCCAGCAACTACGTCCCGGACTTCAAAGTAATCTTGAGACAATTCAGTTCACACCACCATTGTTTAAAGGATACAGTGAAGCAGGCCATAACCTTCCTCTCCCTTTTCCTCAGTGGCTCCCTGGACTTCTCCCCCACTCTCTCCCCAACACAACCCAGCACCTGTTTGCTCCTTCCAGCACGGATACAATTTTTAACTCCAGATCTGTTTCCGGGTCCTGCATTTGGGTCTTTTAAGTTATCGGCTCACGAGCCGAACCGGTGCCTGGAATCATTGCAGGGGTGCATTATCCAGTTTGTAGCAAGCTGTAGGTACAGTATGGGACGGATGGCTACTGCTAACAAATGACTCTTCTTTGGTGTACAGAAGACTTCATGGTTTACTCATTGATTCAATGTCTGCTGTGGCTGTAAAATAAGCCCAAATCATCACCCCTGTAATACTGTGTGGTCTTTGTGCTCCACTTTGGTCTCGTCTGTCCAAAAGGTCTTGAGGTTGTTCAGATGCGTTTTGCAAACCTAAGCTGTGCTCTTTATAGAGAGAACAGGCTTTCTTGTGGGAAAACTTCCAATAAAACGGTATTTTTTCAGTTTCAAAGCCATGAACTTTAACATCTAACAGTCCTACGGAGTCTGGTATTTTTCTCTGACTCTGAGGTAAATTTGCTGGGAGCCTGAAAAAGTCAGAATTCGGACTTTTGAAAGATTTCTTTAAAGTTAGCATCGATACAAAGCAGAGCAATATTTTTAAACTTGACCTGTTCAGTTGTAATAATTACATTTGTTACATGTGATTGTGAAAAAGTTGGTAAATGATGGTAAAAAGTTCAGTTTATTAGCACTAAAATGGTCAAACTTAACTAAAGATTTAAACATAAAGCATGAATTCTGACTCTGAACCAATAATAGTGGCACTTTCTTCTTACCTTTATGTTACCTGCTTGAAAAAGCTGTGATACCACAGCAGAGTTAATTGCTACTTGAAGAATAACTGCATACTTCAGCCTCAATAACACGTTTGCACATGAACTGCACTAACAACCAGAAAAATGAATGTCTTTACTGCACTGAGAGGGTGGAGGCTCCCTCCCCATGTTTGCTCTGCATCACAGCCACAGTGTAAGCACCGACGAGCACTCGTGGGCCAGGACGTAGTCAGTGATAGGGGAGGTTTTCACAACAGAATCACTGTATTCTTAACTTCTCCACAAAGGAACGAGGTTGTCCCTTCGGGTGGTCTTCTTCGTCAGCCTATTCAGCGAAGGCCATTCATGTAATCAAAGGCCACTGCTGGGACAGGCAGCCGAGGGATCCAGTGTGCGTGGCACAGTACACCACCGCCCTCGCAGCCAAAACCAACGTGGAGAAATCCAGCTGCACTGCTTTGACTTAATATAACTGGTAAAGCTTTGCCACAACCACAGGGTGTTACTGACAGCACACGTGCAATCACTATGTTCAAGCTAATTCTGAAAGCCGATGGCTGCATGCTCCTGCACGCTGTTTTTTAGCTTCACCTCCAGATCAGGGCACGCAGTGCAACCTCTGAGACGGCTAACAGGCCAGAGAGTCCAGGAGGTCAGGCTTGTCCCTCTCGGCTTGTGGTGTCTCATTACTCTCTGGGCACATGCCAGAGGAAGCTCTCACCTCAACAACAGCAAACCTCTACTAACTTTAATTTTCACATTCACGAGTGGTGCTAAAAGCTCCTCAGGCCTAGTACAAGTGCACATTTCTAAAGATAAATATGACTCTCAGTAATAAGTGTTATGTGTAAAAGCAGCATAATTTGCAATACATATTACAGAATATGCAATATAATATAATATAATATAAATATATATATAATATACATGGTTATAAATCACCACAGTGCTTGACTCACTATAATTCATTGAATGAGACTGTAAAAAGTGTTGTGTTTGGTTCAAAAATACAGCCCTTCACAACAGTGAGCCTTCATGTTCACAGACCCTTCTCACTAAGGTCATCAGCAGGCATGTCGCACACCTCTGCCAGCAGATACCTTGTGTGTTACTGAGACACACCGGTGGCTGTGAGGAAAATGCATTTTGCTCTGAAAGAGTAAACATAGCGCTGCAGTGGTTCAGCTAAACAGAAATTCAGGAAGTAGTTCTTGGAGTCCAGATTCTGGTCCTGTGCTGGGTGCAGCCCTCCACCGCTCTAGTTTTGGCCCAAGAATCTTTTTGTCTTGAAAAACGAACGAGAGTTGAAGCAAACACAACATCTGACACTGATCCAAAGTGTTGGATTTGTATTTTACAGTTTTCACACAAATCAAATCTGTTACATTCTTAAAAATGAGGAATGCATTACAAATCGAATTGGATTTCTCTTCACAGTGCAAATGGATAAGAATCCAAAACATACTGCAAAAGCACAACAAGCATTTCTTAAGGCAGCAAAATAGGATCAGCTTCACTGGGCAAGTCAGCCCCCTGATTTCAGGGCATGTGTTTCATTTATTAAGTGAACGCAAAAAGACCCACAAACAAGCAGGAACAGAAGATGGGTGCAGTAAAGCACGGGCAGAGGGAGGAAACACAGCATTTGTCCATGGGTTCTATTCAATGTAATTTCATTCAGTTATATTTATAAAGCACCAAATCACAACAAACAGTTGCTTCAACGTGCTTTCAGTTTTAAACGATAAAGAGAAAACCGCCAACACTCAGAGGGCTCCCGATGAGCAATACGAGGAAATAACCTTCAGCAGAAACCAGGCTCAGGGAGGGGCAGACTGCCAGGACTGGTTGGGGGTGAGGGGGCAGAGACATGCTGCAGAAGAGCTGCAAAGATAAATAATAACTAATGATTAAATGCACAGAACAAACAACAAAACGTTCTCTGTGTTTATCATGTGCATTAGCATGTTCAGCTGTGGCATTTCTGTAGCATAAAATGTAGATACAGAAAACATATTTCAGTGTCTTTGTGGGTCAGTGCACCTGTTAGCTACCTTATGTAGTGATTACCTTCATACATATGCTCACAGTCAGGGTTCTGAAGGTTCTATTGATGGATTCAGCATGATGGTTCTACATCATGTCTGAATGCATGAATGCTATGATATAATCTCTATAATGACATTACAGTATCGAACACTGTCCTGAGGTCTAGCAGGACAAGCACAGAGATGTTTGTGTCTGTGAGACGGTTGTGAATATTTTAATGGTTACATTTTTATTTGTGTAGAAATTCATGAAGTCATTATTAGTTAACAGGCCTGCTTCAATAGCCGGTGATTGGTCCATCAGGGCCTTCGCCCCTTGTTGCTGCCTGGCACACTTGGCACCAAACCCCACAGCACCTCCGGTGGGTGGTGGGCCTACAGGAGGGCCATCCCCCGTCTCCTCTTCAAGCTGTGCCACCAGGTGCTCTCTCCCCAGCAGTTCTCCCCAGGCCTGGCTCCAGGTTTGGGCCCCATTAACCCTATTATATCCCGGGTTCCTCTCATGAAGGTCGTTGTAATCATCCTCCCCCTCCCCCAGGCCAAAAGGCCCGAGACAACATAGCCTGTGATCACTGGGACACACAAACCAGTCCGCCTCAATGAGGTGGTGATTTTCAGATTTTCATCTTGTTTCATTTAAAATTACGTTTGTCTTTTCCAATTAAAAGAAAAACTACAAATATTGTATTTTTGTTCAAAAACTTATGCACCTGATTCTATTTAATGTTACTGGCCTTATTTAAAGTGAACATGTTGGGAAGTTACAGTAGAAGCACAACTATAATTAACATATAACTGTATATATCAGTGTCAGCTCCCTGACTGGGGTCACCTGAACACCCAAATGGAACAGAACCACAGGTATTATTTTTCTTAAATGTCTGACCGTGATTTTAAGAGGTCCATGTTTTGTAAATGCAACTCTCCTGTGGGATCCTGGCCTGAGGGTCCCGTTAACAGACGGTTTCATGATTTTCCTGTGTGTGAGCTGCCTCTTCAGGGAAGTGCAGCTTGGTCTTGGCAGCGAGCATTGATTAGAAACAGATGGAAGGAGGAGGGGGTGTGTGGGAGAGTGATTTAAAAAATGTAGAGCAGAGGTCCACTTGGTGGGAAAATGGAGTGATTTAATCTTCACTTGTGTAAAACTGAAACTACCAAACAGATGCAGATTTGCTAAGTAAAAGTGAGTGCAATATAATATAATATAATATAATATAATATAATATAATATAATATAATATAATATAATATAATATAATATAATATAATAAGAAAACTTCTGTAAAGACTTGTAAAGAACGGACAACAAAATAATTCACTTGTTATGAATCAATACTATTGCAAATGAAAACATGTAAAACAGCTGCCTCCACTCGACCCAAGAGCATTTAATATAGAGTGAAGGAACCATCTGTGAAGGGACCATTAATCCTGAAGGATACCCTGGCAAAGGGGTGTGGTTTGGGGCAGGGCTGCAGGGGAGAGGTGGGGCATCGGGGGAGGATGGGAGCTCACAGCTGCCCGGTGTGAGATTGATTATGCATTTGTGCTTTTACGCAGTTAGCTGAGGGAAGGAGACACTGAGTGGAGCAGAGGTGGATGTTGTCCACATTGTGTGGAGTCAGCCTTCTTTTGGGAGACAAAAATGTTCCCATAATTGAAATGTTACATTCAGGGTAAAGCTTTGGGGTAGCTCCATGAGCCCTACGGCGATCCCAGCTGGTAGCTCATTTTAAATGCCCATAGAATTGCAACCACATAAGACAGAGCAATAATTCGTTTTGCATATGAAACCAGAGGATCTACATTTACATATGATGCATTCACTGTGTCACAGAGTGCTGTATCCGTCCTGTAACGGGTTTGCAAAAATCATGTAGCAAGCTCTAACAACAAAACGTACTCCATCGTGTGCATTAGCATGTACAGCTACAGTATAGCTTTTCTGTAGCTAGCATAAGATGTAGATACAGATTTCAATGTCTTTGTGGGTTAGTGAACTTGTTAGCTACCTTATGTAGCTACTATGGATGACCTTCATACGTATGCTGACAGTCAGCGTTCTGAAGGTTCTGTTGGTGTAAAGTGAGTTGAAATCTTCCACATGATGCTACTACAGCATGTATGAGTGTAAAGAGATGGTCTGGAGGACGTTTTGTGCTGTAGGTCTTAAAGGGTGAGGTATTAAAAATGACTGCATATTCTGCCTCGTCCATCACTGACTGGCCCTTCCCACTGTACCGCCACACACAGCCCATATTCCCCACTGTGGGGAGGTCAAATTTCAGACTTCAAGGTTTCTCTTTCCTAAAGGTTAAACTTTGCAATTCAAATGTTCTTGTGATTTTAACCTGTTTTAAAACTCATTTGAGAGAAGCAAAACTCAACTTGACAACTGAACAAAAGTTCAAGTAGTCAGATTACCACAAACAAACTTCGATGCCCCCCAATAAGTACTTTTACAGTACTCCATTTCTTCAGTCACCAGCTGGAGCAGCCCGGTAAAGACAGAGGGTTATTAACACTCGTCTGCAATGTGATGCTGTAGATTCTACAACACAGTCTTCGTGCTATTTTTAGTTTAAGACGGTGTTGTGGAGTACTCAGTGTAGTACATTCATAACCATGTGTTATTGTTACAGTCAGCGCTGTTTCTTTCAACCATTACATTTCATAATCTCATTAGCATGTTTATTATTGAAGCTATGAAGACAGAGTCCATCATAGGAACCATAACTCTGATTTTCTTCTAAGAATGAGAAGCTCCAAGCTTCTCGGTGTCAAGCCCACAGCTGATCAGGTCTACCTGCTCGAAATGCTTTCTTTGAAGAGGCCGTACCAGGATGGTTCCTGCCCTAAGAGAGCCCCCGAGGTCCTGTACCGAAAAACAGCCAAATAAACTCAGTGAAAACATATGCAGTGCATTTTAGCCACATGGTAAAGAAACTGACTGTAGCTGAAAACTAGAGGATGCTAACTTTTATCCTGACGGTTCTTATAGGTAATCCAAAAAGGTAAAAATTGTGCATGAAGGGTCTGATTCACTGCCCCTAAGCATCAAAAAGCTATAGACTCCGTTTCACTCTCTACCTGCTGCCCACTCTACTGTGAGCACAAGACAATCTGTGAGTGGACCAACCAGCGTCACACAATGTACAGCAGACAAACTCCTCTCCCTGAGGCTGCCTAAGCTTTCCATCACCCTGTCCACCACTGCAAAACTCTAATTTCCTTCACTTCATTTCCCATCTTCCTGCTCTGTATCTGCACCGCAGACTTCCTCCATCTCTCCTGTCATGAAAAGCCTGGTCTGCAGAAATTCTGGGTCACCATATTCATTTTTATCTAAATAGCTGCACACACTGACCGGCAGCTCAGTGTCTAGTCTGGCACAAGCAATGAATTGCTTTTCATTCATCTTGCACACACATAGCAACACACTGAGTCCAGCAGGCTGCTCCGTCTGCCAAGCTGAGACGTCTCCATTACTGTCTGACAGACTGAGTTCACTGAAGTGGATTTTAGGTCACATAAATGTGTGTAAGGACTATTACACTACTAAGGACAAATAATACTGAATACATGCAGCATCCATTTAAACATTCATAAAAGGAAAGTGTCAGGTGCTCTGCATGCTTTCCTGCTTTGAGGTGCCTTAAACCTTCTTTAACATACAGAGATGCTGACTCTCACCCGACTTCCACCGCTCAGCTTCGCTTAAATCACACGACCATAGAAGACACTGTTGCTGTTCTTCGACCTCACATTTCGGGTCGCTTGGAACTCCGAGTGCAGTTGCCTGCGCTGAGTAGGTACTAATGGAAACACGGCCAGTGCCAGTGATGGTGACTCTGTAAGAAGAAGTCTGGATGTACAGACGTCTGTGGGAAAACAACCACTGATACACTTTCCTGATGAGTTTATGGGCTAAACTGTGCATACCTGCAGCACAAAGCTTTCCTTAGCTTCCAAACATTCGACATAACCAACATCTTGCTGTGGTGAATATTCCTGACAATATTCCTGCTGTCAGCAGATTAGAGAAGAGCTGCAGCTGTTCTGCAAAACCCTCATGACTCTAATATAGGAGCTACACAACGAAAGAGTGTGGCCTCTACACAACTAATACCAGAATACTCACATCTTAGTCAAATATGCCACAGCCAGTAACACTTAAAGAATACTGGATTCATGGAAATCTCATGATTCCAATAATTAATTTTCAAGACAACCTTAGAAGCAGATTGGAGTAAAATCACTGATAAGGATCAGATCATGATGTGTCTTGGCTGCCTTTCCGTGGAGATTTTCTGGCCACGCCTGCTGCCAGCGTGAAGCTTCTCCGGATAAGCAGAAGAAAGCAGAGACTGAGCAGTGATATGGTCACCTGCTGAAGCTCACGGCAGGAAGGCTTGGTGTTCAAACCTGCTGTTTGGAAGCTTTTCCCACTGAAATGTGAAGCAGTTACATGATGAACTGAATTACACAAAAAATGATTTGGAAGTTTAAACTGAGAGTTTCCAAATGCTCCAAACACAAAGATGAGCTCTCATTGGGTTTACTCCCAGGATTCACTAAACCTGTTATATTTAAATTCAACTGTACAGTAAACTCAGGACATTGTCTGCAGTTATTTTGTGTCACATGCAACACAGAAAGAGACCGTTTACTTAGAGATCGTCCAAAGCACGTCATCACCTCTGGACACAGTGGTTTAGATGAAAGCGTTTTGTGCAGGGATCAGGACACACGGCACCCACATACTGTACGTCATGTGAACTGACCGCACAGTTACCTGATCAGCTGGATATCACAGACTCTGAGGGGATATTTATTTTCACATTCACACAGCTGGGCTACAGGACACATGTGAAATAGATTAAGTAAAGGTTTGTCCATATGTACATGTTTGTATGTGTGTGTGTGTGTGATCAACATAACGTATCAGTTTGTCATGTTTTTGATTGTATGCTTTTGAGAATTCAATTCAATTCAATGTTATTTATACAGCACCAAATCACAACAAACAGTCGCCTCAAGGCGCTTTTTATTACAAGCTAAAGACCCTACAATAATTACAGA